>CAIGQQ010034268.1:183081-210141 GCA_903798035.1 Danio albolineatus
AATAATAATAATAATAATAATAATAATAATAATAATAATAATAATAAACAAATTAAAACTGAACAAAATAATATTTATAATCAAGATTTGATTGAAATATTTGAAATGCAAAGTTACCAATTATTTAAAAAACAATACTAATAGAAACCGTATTTATAATTGTAATGATAAATTAGTAATAGTATATTATAATTAGTAACAGTAAGTATAAACAAACAAGCAACCCTCAGGACATCCCAAAAAATAACAATAAAATAGAAAAATATTTCAAAAAATAATGTGAATGCATCATTATATCACAAATGTTAACAAATGCCAGAAAATCTAATAATAATAAATAATAATAATAATAATAATAATAATAATAATAATAATAATAATCATATTTAACAAACAACAACGGATGTAATATTTGTAAAATGTGACATTACTTTTAATTGAATATAAACTTTAAATATAAAACCTCTATATAAAAAAATAATAATAATTATAAGAACAACAACATTAATAATAACAATAATACCAATAATAATACATCATAAACAAATCAAAACTGAACAAAATAATATTTATAATGATGATTTAGCTTAAATATTTGAAATGCAAAATGACTAATTATTAAAAAACAATAATTCTAGAAATTGTATTTATAATAGTAATCATGGATGATTCCCAAAGATGGGTTGCGGCTGGAAGGGCATCTGCTGTGTAAAACAAATGCTGGATAAGTTGGCGGTTCATTCCGCTGTGTCAACCCCGGATTAATAAAGGGACTAAGCCGAAAAGAAATAGTAATCATTAATTAGTAATAGTAATTATAAGCAAACCAACCATAGGTAATCCAAAAAAATAACAATGTAGTAAAATATTTCTAATGTGTATATATGATTATATCACAAATATAAACAAATGTCAGAAAATCATAAAGTAATTAACCGAGTGATAAAAAAAGCAATATTAATAGAATATTAATCAAATAATATCTGAACATTATTGTAATATTTACTGTAATTTTTGTAAAATGTGACAATATTTCTAATTAATTATAAGTTGTAAATATAATAAAATATTAGTAATATAATATAAAAATGATAATGATGATGGTGATAATAATAATAAATCATAAACAAACTGAAATTGTACAAAATAATATTTATAATGACTATGTGACTCAACTATTTAAAATGCAAAATTACTAAATATAAATGAATAATTCCTAAATATATTGATAATAGTAATTATAAACAAACAAATCAACCTTAGGACACCCAAATAATAAAAATGAAATGAAACAATATTTCTAGTATGTATAGGAGTATATGACAAATATTAATATAAAATTATAAATAAATGAACTGAGTTGCAAAAAAAGCTATAAGAAATACTAATAGAATATTAAATAAGATATGTAATATTTGTAAAATGTGACAATATTTTAATTAATAATTTTTGTAAATAATAACATGTAATAAACAGGTAATAATAATGATGATGTAATTATAATATTATATAATAATTAATAATTGAAAAATAATAAATATGAATAAATTAAAACTACCTGAATAAATTATTATTATTATATTAACACAAATAATACAAAAGAAAATAAAAAAATTAAAATCAACAGGGTTTCAGCACTTATAAATAAAATAAAACCCCTAATAAATTATCATTTTATCCAATTAATATAACTTAGCGTATTGAATAGACTAAATTAGCCGTAGTGAATATTGAGTGTGAATGTGAGTGTGTATGGGTGTTTCCCAGTACTGGGCTGCAGCTGGAAGGGCATCCGGTGTGTAATACATATGCTGGATAAGCTGGCGGTTCATTCCGCTGTGGTGACCCCTGATGAATAAAGGGACTAAGCCGACAAGAAAATGAATGAATGAAATATATTACAACGGTATATTAGAAAAAGCACCCGCAGATTGTACAGATCAGTGGGAGTATTTCATCTCATACAGTAGGTGTCAGTAATGCGCTGTTTGCGCCTGCGCACCGCCGCCAGAGGAGAGACAAGTTGGAGTGTTGTTGTCCTCACGAAGAGGTTTACATGCCTAAACATGTCGTGTTCAGCTTTAAGTTGTAAAAATCGACCCTCACCAGGGACTGGCATAAGTTTTCATCGGTCGGTTGGTTATAATACATTTAATAATGCAGTCAATAGTCTATATTTGTGTTTAGATATATCGCGTGCAGCTCTTATGTGTAAATAATAAGAATGTATTGTATTGTTATACATCATGTTAGTAACGTGTTATCTATTTTCATAACAACTCGTAGTAATGTATTAAATTGCAGATTCAGTGGGTCAACTAGCTAATCGTTCACCTATTTTTCTGTCAAGTACAAAACTATTCATTGTATTTCAATTCAGGTTTATTTGCAGAGCTTTTTACAACGATTATTGTTTCTAAAAGGTGCACGTTATTGCATTTCAATCAAGTCAAAGTTGCAATCAAATATAGGTTATTATACATATATAAACAGTTAACCTGCAGTTTAATAGCATATAGGTGATGTCTGTGTACGTTTAATGAAGTATATTGCCGTTCTTGGATATTAACGTCTTAAATTGCAGATTAAAATTAAATAATCATTCACCTATTTTTCTGTCAAATATAAAACTATTCATCGTAAATCATTTGTATTTTGTTAATTCTACGTTTCTATTCAAGTTTATTTGTATAGAGTTTTTTTTTTACAATAATTATTGTTTCTAAAGGGTGCACATTATTGCATTACAATCAAACATAGGTTAAAGTTACAATCAAATATAAGTTATTTTATATATATGTATGTGTATATATATATATATATATATATATATATATATATATATAAACAGCTAACCTGGAGAATTATAGCATATAGGTGATGTCTGTGTACATGTTTAATGTATTGTATGTTTAAGTGTATTACTTTTCTTGGATATTAACGTCTTAAATTGCAGATTAAAATTAGATAATCGTTCAGCTATTTTTCTTTCAAATCTAAAACTATTCATCGTAAATCATTTGTATTTTATTAATTCTACTTTTTATCTCAACTTAATTTGCATAGTGCGTTTTACAATAATTATTGTTTTAAAAATGTGCACATTATTGCATTACTATGAAATTAAGTCAAAGTTACCATCAGATATAAGTTATTACATATATAATAATAATATATTATTATATTTATGGTAAATCCTTTGTATTGCATTAATTCTACTTTTTGATTCAAGTTTATGTGTATAGAGCTTTTTACAATAATTATTGTTGCATAGCAGCTTTACAAAATGTGCACATTAATGTATTACAAGTCAAAGATACAATCAAACATAAGTTATTATATATAAACATATTTAATCTGCAGTTTTATAGCATATAGGCAAGCCAGACGGAACCTGCCGACATTTCTGCGCAGAATTTTGTTAAAAATCTGCGGATTTATGCGGAATGATTTTAGGAGTATCATAACTAAAACCTTAATATTTCAATTTAAAAATAATACCTTTTTAACTTTCATTTAATGTTTAGAATGCAAATCCAATTAGATCCACTTTATTTGGTAAACAAAGCAAGTCTCTCATATAAAATATCTACTAAAAGACAGAAAATATGACTTCTCAAACTGTATTGTAAATAAATCCTATGAATATTTCCACATTAGTCAATATTATTACTAAAAAAAATTTTAAAAACTGAATAAATGTCAATTTACACACATTTACAAAAGTAAATAAACAGAATCAACGCTGGGCTGGAAATCTTTACGATTTCTACACATTAAGAAATGTCTCTAACTTCTTCATTTCCCCTCAGCTTTCCATTAGACGATAAGGACCGGCTGCAGAAATGGCTGGTGAATCTCAGACGGGACAATTTCCAGCCGTCTCCATCTGCGCGCATATGTTCGCAACACTTCGAAGACAGCTGCTTCTTCATGAACAACCACGGGAAACTGTGCCTGTCCAAAAGCGCCATCCCTACCTTATTTTACTACCCCATTTCTTTTCGCTCGTGGCGTAAATACTGGTCGCAGCGCATGGTGGTCAGTGATGAGGAGAAATCTGGTGATGGTTCCAGGGGCACTTTACATGCTGTTGAGACTACAGATGACCACCATAAACTGGAACCCACAGCAACTTGTTTTGGGACCCCACAAAGCATAGCCACAACCCTGATTAAAACTGAGCCCAGAAGCAGGTTTGTGGAGGTGGATGTTATTTTGAATGAGTCTATAAAAGAAGAGGATGATGAAGATATTGGGTTAGATACGCCGGACACTAGTGTGAGCCCAGTGATTCACCCCAGTGAGGTTTGTGTGGTCGCAGTTCGACAGGATCACTGCTATTATTCCAGCTCTTCGGACACAAATGAGACGAACGCAGCAGGGCATCAGGAGAGAGAATCGGCGGAGATGCTGAGGCACAAACTGCACGTGGTCCTGGGCAAGATTAAAGTCTTCAGGAAAACCATGAAGATCAAGAACCAAATGATCCGACGCCTGAAGAGCAGAGTGCTGTTGCTGAAGGCCAAAGTGAAAACCGAAAGATCGCAGAGAGAGAAAATGCAAGTTACATTGAGCAAGTTGTACGTATGTGCAATACATGTGTACAGTGGGAGAAATTAGTATTGAACACGTCATGTTTTACCTGGGAATAATATTTCTAAAGGAGCTGTCAACATGACTGAACTCGATTTTGGTAGAAACCCAAACATAAAATAAAACAAAAAATGTGTAATAACAATGAAACGACTCAAGGAGAAAGTGCTGAACTACTGAAATGTATTTAATCCTTTATATTAAAGGCTTTTTTGGTGCTGGCAGCTTAAAGACGCCTCTCATATAGAGAATGAAGCCACAAGCATTGCTCTGGTTTGAGTTTTTCACAGACTTCAACAGAGTGTAAAAATCTTGATGGTTCTGTGGGTCTCGTCTATCAAATCTGAGCTTTAATTTATATTCTCTATTGGATTCGCTCAGGTGATTGGCTGGGCCATTTTGCAGCTTGATTTTCTTTCTCTGAAAGCATTTGAGAGTTTCCTTGGCTGCAATCGTCTTGCTGAAATGTCCACTCTGGTTTCATCTTCATCATCTGCTAATGTAGATGTTGGACTGAAGCGGCTAATATTCATTTAAAATGCGGGCAGAGGGTTGCTGAAGAACTACTGAGACATTTCAGCTGCTGTCTGGGCTTTCACTGCTTTTCTTCACCTCCCTTTCTTCGTGTGTTTTATACTTTTTCCCTGCATCATGTAATTTTATTACACATTACTTCATTTGTAAACTAATTAGATTTGTTTTCTTTGCATATATGGATTTTTTTAGTTGTTACCAACATCCAGTGAAAAATTCAAGGCAACGGCACCTTTAGAAATATGTTTTCTGAGAAAAAGGGTGACGAGTTCAATACTTAATATCCCCACTGTATAATCTTATTATATGTATACAGTTGAAGGCAAAATTGTTAGAACTGCTGTCAAGTTTTAGCTCTTTTAAAGATATTTCCCAAGTGCTCTTCTTTAACACATTTTAAACATTCATTCATTTTCTTTTCGGCTTAGTACCTTTATTAATCCTGGGTCGCCACAGCGGAATGAACCGCTAACTTATCCAGTGTATGTTTCACACAGCGGATGCCCTTCTAGCTGCAACCCATCTCTGGGAATCATCCATACACACTCATTCACACACATACACTACAATTTAGCCTGCCCAATTCACTTGTACCGCATGTCTTTGGACTGTGGGGGAAACCAGAGCACTCGGAGGAAACCCACGCAACCACGGGGAGAACATGCAAACTCCATACAGAAATCACAACTGACCCAGCCAGGGCTCGAACCAGCGACCTTCTTGCTGTGAGGCGAACGTGCTACTCACTACGCCACCGTGGCACCCCATTTTAAACATATTAGTATTAATAACTAATGTATTTGCTAGTGGAATTTAAAGGCTTAACTAGGTAAAATAGACAATCATGGACAACAGTTGTTTGTTCTGTAGCCAATCGAAAAAACAATGATTTGAAGTGCAAATATTACAACACATTTAAATAAAACAATAATAACAGAAATAGTAGTAATCATAAACAAAGCATAGGAAATCCAAAAAAATAAAATACTCTAATATGAATATATCACAAATAATTTTGTTTTTAAACATTTTTAAACATAATAATTTTGATAACTCATTTATTTGCCATTATGACAGACTATAATATTTCACTGGCTATTTTGTTAAATAGTATTCAGCTTAAAGTGCAATTTTAAGGCTTAATTAGGCAAGTCATTTGACAATATATTGGTGGTTTGTTCTGTAGCAAATCTGAAAAAAAAAAAAAATCTTAAGGGGGCTAATAATATTGACCTTAAAAAAAGTTATATTTTTTCATCATTCATTCATTCATTTTCTTTTCGGCTTAGTCCCTTTATTAATCCGGGGTCGCCACAGAACCGCCAACTTATCCAGCATTTGTTTTACGCAGCGGATGCCCTTCCAGCCACAACCCATCTCTGGGAAACACATCCATACATTTCATTCACACACATACACTACGGACAATTTAGCTTAACCAATTCACCTGTACCGCATGTCTTTGGACTGTGGGGGAAACCGGAGCACCCGGAGGAAACCCACGCAACCACGGGGAGAACATGCAAACTCCACACAGAAATGCCAACTGGCCCTGCCGGGGATCGAACCAGCGACCTTCTTGCTGTGAGGCGAACGTGCTAACCACTCGGCATTTTTTCATCATCATTATTATTATTATTAATAATAAAACCCGCCAAACTGTGTGAGCAAATTTCACACGCAAAACAATGTGCTATATTTATTCATGGGACTTTCTTCATTCTGTTTAACACACTATTTGGGCACTAGAAAGTATAATGTGTGCCACTTTAACAAAGAACAATTGTGTTTATTTATACAATGAAGACTAGAGTGTTATTTATATTTGATTATTGAATTTCTCAATAATATTGTTATTGTCCAAGAACCATAAAGCACTGCTTATTTCATTTTTATCTGTGCTTTATTTTATTATATATATGCAAAAACCATCCCAATCAACATAAAATTATGAATTCTTAAAAAAATTCTATTCATATCGCAATAGATAGATAGATAGATAGATAGATAGATAGATAGATAGATAGATAGATAGATAGATAGACAGACAGAAACGCACATTACATTACAAAATCATTTATTTATGTAATTGATCATACTAAAACAGGAAATACTTTTTTTTCCTCTACCTAATTGTATATAATTTAGGCCAAAAATGAATAAATAAAGACAAGGTGCACACATTTAGACTGTAAAACATAACAGATGACTCTTCTGACTGTTGTCATTTTCCTCTCTGCCATCAACACCAAATGCTAATAATGTGATTCATCAAACTTCTCTGCGAAACGAAATATTGAATTTCAGTTGTTATATATATTTTTAGTTTCAACAAAGTGTTTTTATGCCGGAGCACAAACTATTGTTTAAATTCATGATGTTTAAATGCTGAAAATGTCCAATTCAGTTTACAAAAGTGATTTTCTTTACATACACAAAAACAAATGTTAATCTTGAAAATGACTGTCCCCTTTGGTGTCTCCACAGGGAGAAGGATCTAGATTGTCGACTCCAGCCTAAACCGAAGAGTCCAGACCTGTGAAGAAAACACTAACAAGACTAATATTTATATTGGACACCTTAAAGCTGAATAATCTCCGATGAGGAGATGATGCTGTTTGTTCTGCCAGTCCTTTCCATTTGGTGCTTCTTGCTGAGGAAATTACATTTACATCCTTTAAGCACTTGGGAAAAGATTTTAGGCTGTTCATTGTTTGGCGAAATGAAACATGCTGTAGTTTTGTTGATTCATTTGTGCACTGTATGCTGCGTATGCTCTACATCCACTTTTATATTGTACAGTTAGTTGTTTTCATAATAAATATTTGACATCTTGATGATTTTTCATATCATTCATCATCAGTTTAAAAAGCTTTTGCGTTTGTTTTGTGAAAGAGTTGTGTTGGTTTTGATACCAACGTATGTAAACATGCATTATAAATGCTCAAGTTTATATTAAAATAATGGCATCTCAAGAAGCAGTTATTGTGTTTAATAAAAGTCTAACAGATGTCTAAAGTAAACATCAAAAAATAAATCAAGCAGACAGGAATGAATGAATACATGCAAGATACGTCTACTTGATGATTATTGTTATTTGTCTATTAGATTTCCACTGAAAGCCCAAATTTAGCTTGGGTTTGGCCAAAATGTCTATGTTTGGGCATCTTTAAGATAAGACACAAAATAGCTTTTTTCACTTTGAAGTTTGCAATTTCAGGCTTCCAACACTGTTTGTGTAAATTGATGGAAACATTATTTAATGACAAGTCCTGAATAGGCATGGGACGATAATTGTTTTCAAGGTATACCGCGGTTTGAAAAAGTCAAGGTTTTCATACCGCCAAAATTTACTGCTATACCGTTCCTAAGGTACGAGTAAGATTTTTTATTATTATTATTTTAGTTTTTTAGGTGTAAATCGTAACGACATCTGTGTTTTTGAAACAAATGAAGACCGCAGAAGTCAATGATTCACTTGAATTATTTCGCCTGACATGTTTACTGCTACAAAATACTTTAAATGTTTCTCAAAATCAAATATATTGTGCTCAAAGGGGGAAAAGGTTTTGTTTTGTAGCCAGACAATTAAAAAGAAGATATTTTAGAGCAGTAAACACAATATCGGGAAACCGTGAAACTGTGATATTTTTATTTAAGGTTATCATACCGTCAGAATCTTATACCGGCCCATGCCTAGTCTAGAACAAAAAGAACAAGCAGAATTGATTTATTGAGACGTGTTGGTTACACGTGTTAGTACCCTTTTGACAGTGGAAACGCAAGCCTCATAAAGGAGACCCTTACCGAACCATACCATACCACTTTACATTTTAGGTACTCAGTGGAAACGGCCATAAAAACTTACCGAACCGTACCGTACCACTCAGCGGAAACGGCCATTAACAGGTCTGCAGTCTGCAAATTCTTCAGGTCTGAAAGTCTTCGAAGTCTTGCCATTGCCTAGCTACAGTTTTGAATGAAATAGGCTAAGCTTCAAACGCAGCTTCAAAAATTCGTTTCAAACCGGAAGACTGAATTTGCTCAGAATAACGCAAAAACAACCAATTTTCACTTTTTAGTCAATTATACGTGTCCTAATAGTGTTTATAGCAGCGTGTGACAGATATGACTCTCAACAGCTCAAAAAATGTGTTTTGGTGTTTAGTGATCCTTTAAAACCAAAGAGATACATACACACACACACACACACACACACACACACACACAGACAGACAGACAGACAGACAGACAGACAGATAGATAGATAGATAGATAGATAGATAGATAGATTATTGTTAATTGATTTTTTAAATTTATATTCAACAAAATTAATAATAACAACAACAATTATTTTTATATGAATTATTATTAATAATGAATTGTAAAGAAAATTTAACTTCAATATTAACTTTAATTTTGCAATATATTTAAATATAACAATAATAATAGAAATTATATAAATTATACAAACCAACCATTGGACGTCCAAAAACAAAAAATAAAAACTATACTTGTAGTTTGTATAATATGTCATAAAATTATAAATAAACTAAGTAATAAAAAAGCCGTAAGAAATGCTAATAAAATATTAACATATAATAACAACATTTGTAGTATTTGTAAAATGTGACAGTATATTTGTAATTCATTAATTGCAAGTTCAATTCAGGGCGACACGATGGCGCAGTAGGTAGTGCTGTCGCCTCACAGCAAGAAGGTCGCTGGTTCAAGCCTCGGCTGGGTCAGTTGGCATTTCTGTGTGGAGTTTGCATGTTCTCCTCATGGTTGCATGGGTTTCCTCTGGGTGCTCCGGTTTCCCCCACAGTCCAAAGACATGTGGTATAGGTGAATTGGGTAAGCTAAACTGTCCATAGTGTGTGTGTGTGAATGAGAATGTATGGATGTTTCCCAGAGATGGGTTGCAGCTGGAAGGGCATCCGCTGCGTAAAACAAATGGTGGATAAGTTGGCGGTTCATTCCGCTGTGGCAACCCCGGATTAATAAAGGAACTGAGCCGACAAGAAAATGAATGAGGTTCAATTCACTTAAAAGGACAACTCATTCATTCATTCATTTTCTTTTCGGCTTAGTCCCTTTATTAATCCGGGGTCGCCACAGCGGATTGAACCGCCAACTTATCCAGCATTTGTTTTACGCAGCGGATGCCCTTCCAGCCACAACCCATCTCTGGGAAATTAAAAGGACAACTCAAAATAATAATTATGTAAAAAAATAATAAATGCATTATAAACGAGTAATAATAATAATAATAATAATAATAATAATAATAATAATAAGCAACTATTAATGTTAAAATGACAACTGAATTAAAAATACCAGAAAAATAAATGTCTGCAACTTCAGGCTTCCAACATGCATAAAGGAGTTTTTCTGATTTTTTTGTTGAAATTAGGGCCATATCAACACCCCTAAAGTCAGTAAATATAGTGAATAAAATGCAGCAGTTCGTCATTTCCAAACTCATCATATTCTACAAGAACAATACAGCTTTAATTAAAACACAAGGAAAACTCCTTTAATAAGAGTTTATTTCTGCAGAACATTAGGTCATTCTGCTGTGAAGAAAAGAAGAAAACATAAGAAAAGTCTCTGTTTTACCTTTGAATTGTACAGAGTGAAACCAACAGTTTCACAGGCTTTGTGAAGAACTTTCCTCCGTTTCTGCTTCACCATTTTTGTCCTGTGTTTGGTTTGTTGTTGTCTGATGAGCATGTTTGGATCGTTTCCCCCTGAAAACAGTGGTCTCTTCCCCGTTCTCTCCTTCTTCTTGCTCTAGTCGTCCTCTCTTCACAAAGTGCTGAATCCTGGACTCCAGACTCTCACAGCGTGGCCGACTCAAAAGAGGTTGGTACTTCTTCTGCCGGGACCCTTCCATGAGCCAGCACTGAAGAGACGGCATCTCTAAAAACACAAATAAATAACACTTTAATCGTTGTGTACTGTTCAAATTGACTACTCTTTCATTATGTTAGTGGCTGTTCTGCCCCATTGACCTCCACTGTAATGACATTTTCGATTGCAAAGCCATGACAGGATATAAGCATGCATTCTTGATGGGTGGTGTTTTTCCCTGTTGGGAAGAGGTAAGATGTGTCATTTTCAGTGGTGGAAAGAGTACTGAAAAATCATCCTCAAGTAAAAGTACCATTACTTGCCCAAAAATGTAGTGTAAGTACAGTAAAAGTATCTTTTGTAAATATTACTCAAAGTATGAGTAAAAAGTAGACCTTTTAAAGGTACTCAAGAGTAGTGAGTATTACACTGTAGATAAGTTGATGCGTTTACAGAATGTTACATTTACACATCCCTCCACAAACAACATGTAGTGTATTTTGGGATCTTCCTATTTTCGTTCGTTCCTTCCAACCTTCCTTCAATTATTTGTTGCCTCCTTCCTTCATTCATTCGTTTGTTCCCTCCTTCCTTCGTTCGTTTATATTTTTGTTCCTTCTTACATTAGGTCTTTTTGTTCATTTGTTGGCTCGTTCCTTCCTTGAATTCTTCCTTCATTCGTTTGGTCCTTCCTTCTTTCCTCCCTTAATTTGTTCGCTCATTCTTTCTTTCATATTTTTGTTCCTTCCTTCATTAGGTCCTTTGTTCATTCATTAGTTCGTTCGTTCCTTCTTTCCTTCCTTAGTTTGTTCAGTCCTTCCTTAAATCCTTCATTTATTTGGTTCTTCGATCCTTCCTTCCATTCCTTGTTCTGTCCTTCCTTTTATTTGGCCCTTTCCTACCATTCTTCATTTGTTCAATTTAGTGATTGTTTAAGGCTGTTTGGTGATTTCAGTCATCATACAGTCGACATTCATCATTTTCAGTGACATGCAGTCTATAAACAGTCTCTGGATCATTGCGTGTACACATTTTGGATCTTCTTGAACATTTTTAATATTTCTAAAAGGTTTGCTGCGTTTATAAAGCGCCCATGTCTTGAGGTTGTTCAGTATGATGCGATTTACTTTCTTTGTGTGATTTAATTTGACAGGAATCACAGGACTGTTTTTTCTACTTTAGACAATGACCACAGACAAGAAATAATTAAAGTAGTGACTGCAGGTTGAAGGAAAGTAGTGAAGTAAAAGTACAGATACTGCACTAAACATGCACTCAAGGGAAAGTAAAAGTCCACATCTTTAAAACTACTCAGTCAATTACAATCCCTGAGAAAAACTGCTCAATTACAGTAGTTTGAGTATTTGTAATTAGTTATTTTACACCACTGGTCATTTTTACTGTTGATCATCAGTTGGCAGCATTAACCCTTTAGATAGGCCTCTTTTTGGTTCTTTCTGTTGTCGATCCCAGTTGTAAGAGCAACAAATATTACCTTGACTTCTTATTGATCATTTGGAAAAGTGGCAGAAGGTAGATCTTTCTGATGAATCATCTGTTGAACTCTGTCCCAATCATCACAAATACTGCAGAAGACCTACTGGAACTCCACATGAACCCAAGATTCTTACAGAAATCAGTCAAGTTTTGTGAAGGAGAAATCATGGTTTGGGGTTACATTCAGTATGGGGGCGTGCGAGAGATCTGCAGAGTGGATGACAACATCAACAGCCTGAGGTATGAAGACATTTGTGCTGCCAATTACACTACAAACCACAGGAGAGGGCAAATTCTTCAGCAGGATAGCTCTCCTGCTCATACTTCAGCCTCCACATCAAAGTTCCTGAAGCAAAGAAGGTCAAGGTGCTCCAGAATTGGCCAGCCCAGTCACCAGACATGAACATTATTGAGCATGTCTGGGGTAAGATGAAGAAGGCATTAAAGATAAATCCAAAGAATCTTGAGGAACTCTGGGAGTCCTGCAAGAACGCTTTCTTTGCCTTTTCAGATGACTTTATTAATGAGTCATTGCAGAGATGTATGGATGCAGTCCTCCAAGCTCATGGAAGTCATACACAATATTATTTCTTTTTCAAGGCATGATCATATTTTATTTAGGTTAAATAAGCGTAATCTAGAGGCATTTGTCTTTCATTTAAGCCACTTCTGATACCAAACAATCAACTAGAAGTCACATTATTATTTGTTGTTCCTAAAACAGGTGGTGTAGGAAAAACAAACACTATGGAAGTTTTCAGCTTTCTTCAAAATATCTTCTTTTGTGTTCAACAGAGGAAAGAAACTCAAACAGGTCTAAAACAATCAAGATTGAGTAAATGATGACAGAAGTTTCATATTAGGGTGAACTATCCCTTTAACACATGAATAGCAAACAGTGTGTGTTGGCATTCCAGTCCAGACATTGGTTTTTAAGCTCTGGATGGAGCATGAACACACACCTGTGCTTGTGTTTTGAAGGCCTTGGATCATGCCGAGCAGAATTTGGGTTTTCACTGCATTCTGGACCCAGTGTTGGTGAAAAGTGTTCAGGATGTGGATTTCCTCCTCTGTATCATTCCTCCAGTTCACACCCTCGAAGTGGCAATCATATAAGACCAGAGGATAGTCCACTGCCATACTGTAAAAGACATGCGGTCATGAAAACTACATTTCCTAAAGGCCCGTCAGATGTTACTAACAGTTTTTAAAGGAGACCTATTATGCCCCCTTTTACAAGATGTAAAATAAGTCTCTAATGTGCCTAGTGTGGGTGTGTTTGTGAAGTTTCAGCTCAAAATACCCCACAAATACTGCTAAATTCACACACAGTTACCACACAGCTGTGTTTAATCCCATAATAAATGTGATTTTTGCATAATAGGTCCCCTTTAAAAAATATTTTTAGCTGAAATGGTAGTCCTGGTGATTCAGAAAATAGTAGGGGGTTATCAACGGCAACCAACAAAAATAAATAAATAAACATACAGGCAAAACCAAAAATACCTGTGACTTTATATGACTACCAGCGATCTACAGTCTATGTCATTCACCCAAACTACAAATCTGTCACTGAACTGCATATCCCATTATGCACTTCACTCCCACACCAGTTTCCAGATGACCCCTTAATTGTGCACACACAGCTGAAACCGTTCAAGACTATTAATATGGACTATATACACAACTCACACTCACATCGCCTGTGACCACTACTACTCTTTGGATTATCTGTGTGCTTCCGTTTGCCTCTGTTTTTGAACATTGCCGGCCTGACTTCTCTTTAATAAAGCTGCAATTCAGATCCTCATCCTTGTCGTCAACACCGCTCATTACACTGTGACTACTAATGAGGTCAACCAATCTGCATGAACTGGAAGTGCTGCAGACTTTTATTCAAGTATGAAAGAGAGAGAGAGAGAAAGAGAGAGGGAGAGTTGGTCAGAAGTCATCTGAATGAATTTACATTTTTGTATTGTATTTTATTTTCTTATAATGTTTAACCAAGTTTTTTCTCTTTCATCTCTTTTTAATCCCCATAGTTAGGGATGTAATGATTCACCTGACTCACGATTCAATATGATTCGCGATACTAATCTCACGATTCACAATTTAGTCACAATTTTTATCAAAACTATGTGAAACACATTTTTAAAAGAGATATCTTTGGCAGGATTCACCATTGGCATGTAGTGAAACGGGAGATTCGCATCATTCACCCAAACTACACATCCGTCACTGAACTACATATCCCATGATCCACTTCACTCACACACCAGTTTCCAGATCACCCCTTAATTGTGCACACCCAGCTGAAACAGTTCACGACTAATGATATGGACTATATACACAACTCACACCACCTGTGACCACTACTACTCTTAGTATTATCTGTATGCTTTCGTTTGTTTCTGTTTTTAAACATTGCCGGCCTGACTTCTCTTTAATAATGCTGCAATTCAGCTTTATTTATGTGACTACTAATGAGGTCAACCAATCATATGTGCAAGAAATATTTGCAGCGCTATTAACTATTTATCTGGCTGAAATGTGAGTGAGTGATCCCTTTAAGATGCTGGTGGCTGCTGAATCAAAATTTCAGCTAAAAAGTCTTCAGAATCACTCTTGAATCGAAAAAAGCCCCTACCTGTACTGAGGTTTCCTTGGGTTTTTCTCCATGTCCAGCAGTTGATCGATGATTTCAAGAGCTTCCAGCTTCTGTCCGATAAGCAGCAGCAATGCCATCATGCAGCGAACCTGGAAAAACAAAGACGGGATGCAAAAAAACAATTACTTCATGTTATACAATGAGTCACAGTTGAGGACAAATGACATGGTGTACAATCATTTTATTCCTCTATGACCGGTCGTGTCACAAACGTAATGTTGACCTACAGGAGCATGGAAAGCTTTTAAAGTCTGCGTGAACTGGAAGTGCTGCAGACTTTTATTAAGTATGAGAGAGAGAGCGAAAGAGGGAGAGTGAGAGAAAAAGAAATACAAAGCCTGAGAGAACATACAGAAACCCTCAATCGGCCTACATCGAGCACCACCAAGACACCACCTGTGATAAACACACAGCGAGCAGACACACAAGAGCCCAAACACTCCTGCGATCAGAAGAACACATCCAGAAAGGCAGAAATTGTCATTTTAATGGACTCAAATGGCAAGTACATCAATGAGAAGCGGCTATTCCCCCATCACAAAACATTGAAACGCTGGTGCCCAAACACAGCTAATGCCCTTCTTTAGCTGGACAAAGAGGAACTTGGTAA
Source organism: Danio albolineatus (assembly GCA_903798035.1). Taxonomy (NCBI): domain Eukaryota; kingdom Metazoa; phylum Chordata; class Actinopteri; order Cypriniformes; family Danionidae; genus Danio; species Danio albolineatus. The sequence continues at coordinate 198,843 of CAIGQQ010034268.1, forward strand.
TCCCAGCCATATCATCATACACGTGGGGACAAATGACCTGAAGGTACAACAAGAGAGAGTTGCGCAGTCCATTACACAAGTGGCGGTTAAAGCAACAGAGACTTTCCCATCTTCAAAAATAATCATCTCCAACCTTCTACCCAGAACTGATTTCCACCCGCAGACTATAAAGAGAGTGAACACAGAGATCTCCCCTAGATGTGCTGAAATACCAAACATCCGCGTCGCACATCACCCTACACTGGGCATTCACCGTCTTCAAGACCACGTTCATCTGCATAGAGACAATGTGCATGTGTTTGCTAAAAATCTTAAAGATGTTGCCCTCGGTCGTACCTCAGACAGTACCTCAAAGAGCAAAAGAGTACTGCACCATCCTCAATCTAAAGCACACGCTATTCCAGCATCACCACACAGTGCCTCTTATCCACATCCGGCTGAGCCCTATCCTGCATCTTCCATCTACCAGCAGCACCCACACCATCAGCACCCACGTTATGTGCCAGTGCACCCACACTCTCAACATCCACGCCCTGTTCCAGCAGACCATCAGCACCCACGTCTTGTGCCAGTGCACCCACACCATCAGCACATCCGCCCCATGCCAGCAGACCATCAGCACCCACGTCCTGTGCCAGTGCACCCACACCCTCAGCATCCACACCCTGTGCCAGCAGACCATCAGCATCCACGCCCTGTGCCAGCAGACCATCAGCACCCACGTCCTGTGCCAGTGCACCCACACCCTCAGCATCCACGCCCTGTGCCAGCAGACCATCAGCACCCATGCCCTGTACCAGCACACCCTCAACATCCACGCCCAATGCCAACATACCTACACCCTCAGCCGGCCCCACAACACCATCAACAATGGCAGAATCTGGTAGTACCACCACATCACCAGCAGAGGAAACAGCTTGGACTCAGGGGAGCCCCCGTGATAGGTGGAAACATCTGGACAAATCAGACGCCTGCTCTACAGCTCAGCAGTCATAGACAAGAACAGGGAAAACTGAGCTACGCTGCAGCACTAAAACAACCAGTGGACACACACAGCACCAGTCTGAGAGAAATCAAACACATGCTCAATTTACTCTGCACAAGGATGATGGAATAGTTGTGAGTAAAATACTCAGAATTACAGTATTTGGTGGTGGGGGGTCCTTTGCGGCTTTGTTTGAATTATTGTTATTTAGTGGTGTGGGTTTGCATGTTCTGTCGTTTGGGCCGCGCGCGGTTGGCAGACTTCATTGCGTGTGCATGGATTGAATGGAGGCGTGGGTTAGCAGTGTATCAGACATTTGTCATTGAGGTGGAGTCGTGGTTCTCTGCCGGGCATTTGGTGCTGTGCGCCTGGTGCTGGGCGGGGGTGGCGGTTTCCGGGCAGAGCCTGGTTTGTGTGGTGTTTCCGAGAGGGGAGTGTGTGATGGTAGCGATGATGATGATGATGATGATGATGGTAATGTTGTTGTGGTTATCGTCGTCGTTGTTGTGTGTTTCTTGCTCGGGGGCATCGTGCGGGCCGGGTTCTGCTCGGGGGTTGCTGACTTCGCTCGGCATCGGGTGCGCGGCGCCGGGCGTTTGGCGGAGGGCTATGGCCTTGTTTTGGTGGCGGGTGTCTGGTATGCTGCTAGCTTGCGTTTTTGTTTGGTTTGTGCGTGCGCGGTGGGGTCTGCTGACTGTGTGTGGTTCGGGTGATGGAGTGTGTGGACTTATATTATTGGATGGTAGTGGTTCGGGCGGGGAAGCGGGGGACTTTTGTTTTGGGTGCGTCGTCGCGGGCTCGGATTTGGTTAACCGGTCGGGGGGGGATGGGCGTTTCAGCTCGCCTGCATGTGTGTAGTGGATTTTGTGGTCCTTTGTCCGTTTTCCTTCCCTTGTGTCGGGGAGCAGGAGTGAAGCCGGGGTCTCGTTTTTTCGGTTTTTTGTGAGTGGATGGGGGGCCTGGAGGCGGCCGTTTTCTTCGGTCGTGGCGGTTTGGATGAATGGGGTGGTCGGGGTTGGGGTCCGTCTAGTCTCGTTATTTGTTTTTTTCTTTTTTTGGTCTGAGCGCGGGACCGGGGGATCGGGTGGAGGGTCGTTGTTCGTGTTTTCCTTTCCTTTCGGGGGGCGGATGGTGGAGGGGCAGGTTGTTTTTTTGTTTTTTGGTCTTTGGTTTGGGTTTGGAGACGTTGAGCGAATGATACACGGATTGTAGATGATTTAGGTATTTTATGGTTTATATGGATTGATTCTATTCTAGAGAAATGTTAAAATTGTTTGTTGACCAAATGAAACCGCTGACGATCTCACTGTGGAATATTCAGGGTTTTAACTCATTCAGTCTTGGCTGTAAAGTTAACACCTTGGATTTTAAGAAAAGCATTTCAAACACAGACATCATAATACTTCAAGAAACATGGCGCAGAACTCATGAGGTCACTCTTTGCCCCCCAGGATACCGTGAAATATCTATTTCATCTAAAAAACATGAAAAAAATAAACATGGTAGAGATTCGGGGGGCACGATAATCTGGCACAAACTGGAAATCGATAAATACATCAAATTAATTAAAAAAGAAGAATCTCATATCTGGCTCAAAATTGACAATCAGCTCAGTCAAACTAAAAAGGACATATTCTTATGTGCTCTATACATTCCTCCATCCGAATCTCCATACTATAATGAAAAAATCTTTGAGACCATCCAGACTCAAATAATCCACTTCCAGACCCAGGGAAGTGTACTGCTGTGTGGAGATCTCAATGCTAGAACAGGGTCCTTAACTGACTGTACCACAGATAGTGGGAATAAGTACATATTTGGACAGAGTTATCAAGAAAACAGTGTAAATATCTCTAGGACTAACTCTGATGCCCAAATAAATAAGAACGGAAAGCTCCTAGTTGAGCTCTGTCGAAGCCTCGGTCTGTATCTGGTCAATGGCAGGGTGAGAGGAGACTCTCTGGGCAGATACACCTATAGTTCATATCTCGGTAGCTCAACAGTTGACTACATGATCACAGATTTAGATCTGTTCTCTTTCAGTGCATTCACTGTTAAACCGCTAACACCTCTATCAGATCACAGCCAAATTACACTTTATATAAAAAGGAACAAAAATACTAATATATTTTCACAAACCAGTAAATTGTATAACATTAAAAATAGTTATAGATGGGTACAAGACAGCTCTGACAGATACAGGAACGCAATTGAAGACCCCCAAATATGTCTACTTTTGGATGGATTTGTGGAAAAAAGTTATCCTCATAATGAAGATGGTGTTAATCTAGCTGTAGAAAACATAAATTACATATTTGATTATTTGGCAACGATATCTAATATTAAAACTACAAAGAAAAATTTTAAACAGAAACAAGAGAATGAAAAATGGTTTGACTTTGATTGTAAAACAATAAGGAAAAACTTAAGACAACTAGCAAATCAAAAACACAAACAACCAGAGAATACAGATTTACGTGTTCGGTACTGCGAGGAGCTTAAAAAAATAAAAACACAATCAGAAAAAAGAAAGAAGAGTACGTACAAAAACAGCTTAAAACAATTGAAGAATCTGTTGATTCAAACAATTTCTAGGACAACTGGAACCTCCTTAATAAAAAGAAACATGAAGAGCTGACAATACAACACGGAGACACCTGGAAAAACCACTTTGAAAAACTGTTTAGTAAAATAAACATGAGTACTGAACAATCGCATATATATAATAAATTAATCCATGCAGAGCAAATATTTGGCAAATACCAAAACCCGTTAGACTACCCAATCACTGAAAAAGAGCTACTAGATAAAATACAAGTCCTACCAACAAAAAAGGCAAGTGGTCCAGACGGTATCCTTAATGAAATGATTAAAAATATAAATCACAAATTCCAGTTGGCCATAATGAAACTGTTCAATTTGGTTCTGAGTGTTGGTCATTTTCCTGACATATGGAATAAAGGATTAATAACGCCCATATTCAAAAGTGGAGACAAATCAGACCCTAATAATTACAGAGGCATCTGTGTGAGCAGTAATCTGGGAAAACTGTTCTGCAGCATTATCAACACCAGACTCATAGGCTTCCTTACAGAGCACAATGTCCTCAGCAAAAGTCAGATTGGGTTTCTGCCAAATTACAGAACCTCAGACCATATCTTCACCCTTCAGACTCTGATTGACAAATACGTCAATCAAAACAAAAACAAAATATTTGCTTGCTTTGTAGATTTTCAGAAAGCGTTTGATTCAATTTGGCATGAAGGTCTGCTGGCTAAACTTCTAGAATCAGGTATCGGCGGTAAAACATATAACATTATAAAAACAATGTATTCGAACAATCAGTGCGCAATTAAAATAGGAATTAAGCTAACAGAATTCTTTACTCAGGGACGGGGTGTGAGACAGGGCTGTCCACTGTCACCGACCCTCTTCAATATTTACATCAATCAATTGGCAATGCTCCTAGAGCAAGCAGATACGCCGGGTCTCACACTATACGACTCCAGTGTAAAGTTCCTGCTGTTTGCGGATGATCTGGTCCTGCTGTCGCCAACACAGGAGGGTCTACAGCAGCAGCTGGATATCCTGCACAGCTTCTGTCAGACCTGGGCCCTGACCGTTAACCCAAAGAAAACCAAAACCCTAATATTTCAGAAAAAACCCAGAGGTCAGGGAAAGAAACATAGTTTCACCCTTGGTATGACAAAAGTTGAACCTGCCACAAGCTACACATACCTTGGGTTGAAGATAAGTGCTAATGGAAAACTAAATCTGGCTGTGAATGAACTGAAAGAGAAAGCGAGAAGGGCCTTTTACGCCATTAAAAAATCAACACAAATAGAAATCCCAGTTCGAATCTGGCTCAAAATTTTCCAGTCAGTGATTGAACCGATAGTGCTATACGGGAGTGAAGTGTGGGGTCCTCTCCTCAGTCACGAGTTTGATAAGTGGGATAAGAATCCAGTTGAAAGCCTACATGCAGAGTTCAGTAGGAGCTATGAGCTCAAACTATGAGCACATCCGAGAATCATTCTACCCCAAACTACTGAGCATTTACCCATAATTCACAGAGCTAGACAATAAAACACAGCTTCAATATTTACTGGGGGAAGAAACTGACTGTATCCTTCTAGCGGCACAATACATTAATGCCTGTCACAAAAAGAGAGGAGACCAATAAAAACATCAGTTATGCGCTTGCAAACACACAAACACACATCTAAATGATTATAATTGAATCATTGTAAATATCCTGATTATTACTGTTTTATATTTTTTTATTACTGTTTTATTCTACAATGTTGATTGTTAAATGTACAGTGTTTTCTGATCTATTATTATTTTTATTGATATAAATGAATAATATGATATATATGAATGATATAATATATTGAATAATAATATGATATATTAAATAATAATATGATATATTGAATAATAATATGATATATATATATATATATATATATATATGAATGATATGACATATTAAATAATAATATGATATACTGAATAATAATATGATATATTGAATAATAATATGATATATTGGATAATAACATGTGTATATATCTTTTTTTTTTACTTCTACTATGTACTGTGTTTACTGTGTTTTTTTTATTACATATGTATGTTCTTTTATTTTTATGTAAACTTTATAACTGCTTTGGCAATACATTTGTAATAATTGTCATGCCAATAAAGCAACTAGTGAATTGAATTGGGAGAGCGAGAGCGAGAGCGAGAGAGAGAGAGAGAGAGAGAGAGAGAGAGAGAGAGAGAGAGAGAGAGAGAGAGAGAGAGAAGAGAGGGAGAGGGAGGGAGATGGTCAGAAGTCATCTACATGAAAGTACAGTTGTGTATTGTATTTTATTTTCTTATAATATTTAACCATGTTTTTCCTCTTCCATCTCTTTTTAATCCCCATAGTTAAAGATGTAATGACTCACCTGACTCACGATTCAATACAATTCATGATACTAATCTCACGATTCACAATTTAGTCCTAATTTTTTAACAAAACTATGTTAAACACATTTTTAAAAGAGATATATTTGGCAGGATTCACCTTTGGCATGTAGTGAAACGGGAGATTCGCATCATGGATGTGCAGCCGACAAATCTGCAGCAACGGTGTGATACTATCATGTCAATATGAACCAAAATCTCTAAGGAATATTTCCAGTACTCTGTTGAATCTATGCCATGAACGACAAAGGCAAATCTGAAGGCAAAAGGGGGTCCAACCCGCTACTCGAAAACACGGTACTAGTAGTACCTAATAAAGTGGCCGGTGAGTGCACATTGGTATATCCATTATAAGCATTGGTACTAAAGGCCTGCAGTGTGTGATGCTTCCATTACCTGGTGATAGAGGAAAGCAAGACCTTTGACTTGGAAGACATAGAGCTGGTGCAGGTCATTGTGGCCACTGGGATCTAGATGAGCAGGCTGGACACTGGCAGACAAGATAGTCCTCTGAAACTGCAGGACTCCATTACCGACATCCATCTTACAGAGGTTCCTGAAGTCATGCGTTCCCTCATACCTTCAGAGGCAGAAAAAGAAAGGTAATTTTTCCTCCGTTTCTTTGTCCCAAATGCACCAAAAAAAAAGGCTTTTTCTCAAACGAAGTCATGCTTGTTGATATTGAGGTAACTTCTCCTGCCGCAACTTCCCACTAGCCTGGATGCCGCTCTCTGATTGGCTGTAGGTCATCGCCGATGTTATTTTCAGTCAAAACACATTTCACACAGCATGATTTGAATCGCTGACAGCTCCAGATATTCAGCACACCAAATATCTCACGGGCATCAGCGACTAATCGACGATTCTCTCAGATTGCGACATTGATAGTTCATACTGTGTGATTGTCACTCGTGTGCATGAGCACCGTTGCCTGTGATTTCAGGCATTTGTCGGCAATTTCTCAAAATCTGTCAGCGAGTCAAAATTGGGACTAAAATCATGCAGTCTGAACTCGGCATGAGACTGAGTACTGTCAAAATATAAAGTCCCCATGAAATGAAAATAATTTCAGTCAGGGGCGCCAACAGCAATTTTGGGCCCCATGAAATCATATGAGGATGGGCCCCCTACTACCAAGCTAGCTATTTATAACTCTTTGTCTGCAATGAAGTTATACTGATCTATACATTTTATTATTAATTTTGTCCCCTACTTATTATCAGTATTTAGTAAGAGAACGGCCATGACTGTAGCTAGCAGATGATTTATTGTTCAAATGTAAATGTAGTAAGAAGGAACAGTAATCAAATATTCACTGAAAATTGTACAATTCTAAACACACAAAACACCAGTGTGTGACTATTTAAATAACTGTACTGCAATAGAGTCTCATACAATGTGCAATACACTGGAACAGGGACAAAAATCAATAAGACACAAAATTATATTACAATAAGACCCATAAATAAGCCGAGACCCATAAATGATGCTGAGTGCATCATGCGGGAAATTAAAGTGCACTTATTATTGTTAGAGTTTTCAGTGTGAACGCACTACTTACACTATTTATACTATGGTGTAGAATAGTGCATAAGTATGCGATTCGGGACGCAGCTGATGTTAACCTCGAGGACATCGCTGCTTTGACACTTTACCCGACGACCACACTCAAAGCTTCAACTCTCTTCCCGCTACTGACGGACTGAACCATACAGTGAAAGGAGGGGGGGGGGTGCAATTTGACAGTGACAAACACGAGGGCCAGATATAAGTCATATTTTTTATTTCTAATAAATTGTTTTACTTGTAATTTAGAGATACATTCAGAATTTATATTACATTATAATACTGTTATTAATTATAAAGCAGATCTCTGTCGGCCCCTAGAGTGCATGGGCCCTTAAAATTGTCCTAACTTTCCCCCCCTTAGCGGCGCCCCTGATTGCAGTATATCTATAATATAGTGTGCAACAAAACAGTGTCAAAATCATGTTTAGAAGACATAAAACCAATATAAACATCCAAGGCTTGCAGCTCGTCACTTCCACCTAAATGGATCATCTTTATTTTTTTGACGTTACCTCATACCTCCGTTTCTCATCAAATATTGACCAATCAAATACTCTCTAGAATCTGACAAGCTCCGCCCCCTTCAAGACGCTTCTCATTGGATATTAATTTTTTAATGTGCTTGAGCTCAACCACTCACTGGCAGAGCTGTGATAAAATTAAACACTATTGGTTGTTATACGTCCTGACCTTTCAGCTGGAAAAACATCAAACATCGCCATGCGCTTATCAAAGAACTTTACGGGACTGTTACATGTAGGTGATTATGGTGTTACTGTTGCTTCACTAACCGTTTCGCAGCCTCTGCCATGAGCTCCACATCCAGATCTCCTCTGGGGAAGTAGTATCTGTATGTCCTGGACTGGCAGTCAAAGCGTGCGCTGAATCCGCTCTCTACAGGGGCCCATTGCAGGATCCGGATGTCCTGAGGCAGCACTCGGTTGAGAATCTTCACATATGGTAGCTCATCTGTCGAAGCCTTGCCTTTGAAGTCAACATCAGCCGGGACAGTCACACCTAAACCCCCTTCGTACTGGGTGGAGCGCAGGTCGATCGAAATAACCTGGAGAGCAGAGAGAAGGAGGAAAAATAAATAAACATCTTAGCATAAGACAAGGGGTGGGCAAACTCGGTCCTGGAGAGCCCCGGTGTCCTGAAGAGTTTAGCTACAACACTAATCCAACATACCTGAACATGCTAATCAGTGTCTTCAAGTTTGATTAGAGTTGGAGCTGAACTGTGCAGGGCATCGGGGCTCTCCAGGACCGAGTTTGCCCATCCCTGGACTATATCAAAGGCCTGCCTGTTACACCTAGTGCTGGCAATTTGTAAAAGTTGTCATTTTGTTGGCGGGGTTTTAAAATTATTATTATTATTATTAATTAATTTGTATCAATTGTACTTAATTTGGTATTTATATATTATTTTTCTTGTTTCGTTAATTGTTAATGAATGTGTTAATGAACGAGGGGCTAGGGAACAGGATGAACAATCCACAATATATTACTGTTTACCTCTCTCAATGGTTCATTTGTTTTGTCATACAAAAGACCAATAAAAAGACTGAAATAAAACTCACAATATTTAATATATTAAGAAAATAAAAAAAAAACGGCCCTAAATATATGTTATCCAACAATGGTAGAAATTTTAAGTATTTGCTTTTGGATTTAACATGGATAACATAAAAGATAATATAAGCAATTAATTACTTTACAAATATGAAAATACATTACCGACTACATAAATCCCTACACAAAAACAGCAACAACAACAATATTAATCATGAGAAGAAAAATGATTATTAAATGGCTGTTTGCTAATGTTAATCATTATTAATATATTTCCAAGTTTCATGTTATGTTTCTAGCTGTTAGAAATTTAATGAGTAATTATTATGGTGTCAAATTAAATAAATAAAGACTGGACAGTTATGAGAGAATGTATTAGTATTTATTAATATTAATAAACATCAACAATAGAAATAACAAAATTATAAAAATGTTGTGTGTGTATTTGTTTTTATGATTATGTTCCTATTTCCAATTCATGTTTTGGTTTCAGCTATTAAAATCTAAAGATTAATATTATGATTTAAAGGATTAAATATTTTTTCTAAATATCTTATATATATGAAGTTATAATTTTTCTATTTAAAGAAAATACATAAATTGGTTGGATATAAATAGGAAAAATATATGACAGAAATCCATGAATTTACAGAAATTGAGAACAACTACTGAGATCACAAAAAGGCTACAAAAATATTAATAATAAATATTATTATTATACATTAATTTATTTTCCTTTGGCTTAGTCTCTTTATTCATCAGTGGTCGCCACATTGGAGTGAACCGCCAACTTATCCAGAATATGTTTTACGCAGTGGATACCCTTCCAGCTGCAACCCAGTACTAGGAAACACTCATACACTCATTCACACTCATACACTATATGGCCAATTTAGTTTATTCAGTTCTCCTATTGCGCATATGTTTGTACTGTGGGGGAAACCGGAGCACCCGGAGGAAACCTACACGAACACGGGGAGAACATGCAAACTCCACACAGAAATGCCAACTGACCCAGCTGAGACTCAAACCAGCGACCTTCTTGCAGTTAGGTGAGAGTGCTAACCATATTATTATTATTATTATTAAGATATCATTAACTCTTTCTGATCTTGATGGTAATGCAATACAGTGTCCTTTTGTAAAGCTGCTTGAATGATAATTATTGTGTAAAGCATTACACAAATAAACTTGAATTTCATTTCATTTAAAATTCATGTTAAACTTTTAGTTGTTACAGTTTAATGACTATCATCGTGTCAAAATTAAATGCACATTTGTTGTTAGACACTGTTAATATCTCTATAAGCTGTAAAAAATATTATTGACCACTAAATATTGTATAGAAACCCCCTGAATGAATATAAAAAACCTGACACCTGAGAGAAAGCGCTGACTCCTTTATCAGTGCGCCCGCAGCGGTGATAGCAGGACGTCTGTCTGTCCTGGATCAGTTTGGTCTTCAGCAGAGCCTCAAACAGCCGTGCTTCTACAGTATTGTCAGTGTTTTCCTGCACAGCGAAGCCCTGGTACTGCCAGCCCAGATACGCCAGACGCAGAGCCACGTGTCTGCGTGGGTGAGCCGAGAAGTCGAAGGCTTTTTCAGCTCTCTGCTTCTTCTGTCTGGACCTGCTCTCAGATGCTGGAGTTTTCTCCTCCGTCTCTGCTCTCAGCTGGCCTTTCAGTCTCTCTAGTTCCTCCTCCAGAGCTTTCACTCGAACCTGCAGCACTTCTGACGACATCACAGCAAACTCCTGAAAAAACACAAAGATATTTCATTCAGAAAATCTAATTCAGCCTCATCATTTACCCTGTTTTCTGTGGTTTTAAAGATCTTCTTTCTTCTTTTGTACACAAAAGAAGATATTTTGAAGAATGCTGGTCGCTGGGACCCATTAGTTGCATCCCAAATTGCATTTTTTTATGCAATTTTGTAGTATAAATAGCAAAAGCAGGCTGCAAATTATACATTAATGATCAGGGAGTCGACCTTTTTGTTAATGATAGTTTGTATAATAAATGTTTCAGTGAACCAAATGTAGATATTTAATCAAATTACATCTAATTGATTCATTAAATTTATTTAGGTTTTCCATTTCTCCAGGCTTATTGAATGTATTCTGACCTACAGTAACCTCTGATTGACTATTTCAGCAGTATATATATATATATATATATATATATATATATATATATATATATA
>CAIGQQ010034268.1:210241-220282 GCA_903798035.1 Danio albolineatus
TATATATATATATTTATATTTCAGCAGTATATACACACATATATATAAATATAAATATAAACAAATGGTGACCAATTAGCATCCCTGCTCTAATATGGACACCATGAAAGATTTCATGTGTTTTACTGATTAACTTCCATGTGTAAGCACCGGGGTTTATTAAAATACTAACTATAAATCTAATTTTACTTTGCGTTTTAGGCTAAATGTAATACAAACTCTTATATTTTAGTCTTGTAAACACTTACAATGTCTATTGTTGCTCTACATCTGCTAGTTTCAGACTGCCGAATAAACAGTCTCGCAATTGACTTGCATTTACAATGGAATGAACAATAATAGGGTGAAATGCATGTTACAATGTATAAATGTAATAATAATGTAATAAATGTATATTTAATTATTAATATTAATATACAAGATACAGATCAGAGCGTTTGAAAATATTTTTTAGCGTTCTGATTCTGATAAGTGCATAGTGTGTCATTTGGGACACAACTATTGACTTCCATAGTGTAAAGCCCTGTCTAGGATTGCACACACAATGCTGCTTAAGAAAATATATAAAGATTTTATTTTCACAATGATTTTCTCAAACAAATTTTGTCTTTTTCAGCTTCACCTTCAACTTCAGGAGCTGACCAGGCCAAAATAATAAACAAAACAATCTAAATTCAAATCCCCTCTAAATTCCCTATTTTCAGCAAAATTAAAGAAAAGGAGGTGAATTTCAATGGAAGACAATGGGTTCCAGCGACCAACATTTTTCAAAATATCTTCTTTTGTGTATAACAGAAGAGTAAATGCCGCAATTTTCATTTCTGGGTGAACTTTATTAAACTGGAATAGATTTGGCACAATTTAGTTTTTACCCTTTTGACCGAATATTGAGATGTAACCAATAAATGAACATATAAAATATTTATCACTTTTATTTATGCATTGGATCATCACTATTTAATGATTTGAATTCCTATTGCTTTCCCAAACGTAATATGAAATGTAATTTATAAAACAAAAAAAACTATTTAAATGCTTTATTACTTTATTCATTAAATAAAACATCTTTCGTCGCTGTAAAGTTATGATTATCGTTATAATAAAAATTTCTATTGCTACTAACATCATCATTAAAATAATAAAATATAGAAAATATACACATAATATAGCTGTCTGTACATACAATATGGACCGTTTCAATGTAGTCACGTCATTGGCCCATGAACATTTCCTGCTTTGTTATCAAACTATTTCATAACTGTAACAAGCGGCAATTAAATCAGAACTTAAGGTTAAAACAGCTACCATAACATTATTTATAAATATGTGGCTCTTTTTGGATTCTCGGAAGCTATAGAAATTTAAAAAAGGAAGCAAGAAATATGTTAGGACCATTGTTTTTGTTTACATCCCACAAAATGGTCTATAGTAACATTACATATCTGTACATATATCTGTATTTTTTCCATTTACTTGTTATTTTTAAATTCCTGGATGTCACTGTCGTTGTGTTGCACCTTGGAAGTTTCAGTCAAGAAAACAAATTCCTCATATGTGTAAAGACACCTGGTAATAAAGCTCTTTCTGATTCTGACATGAAATTCATTCATTCTGATTGGTTCGAACCAAGTCTTTCTCATAAATTAATGCTGAAAACTCAAAGATGTCACATTGTACCCGCCGGTACAGACAGCCAGTCTACATGCTGGAATTTACACAAGGATCTCATGGTCGTGACGTGGCTTCTAAATTTATTTTTTAAACGGAAGAACGAATTTGCTCGAAATAACGCAAAAACAACCAATTTTCACTTTTTAGTGAGATATACGTGTCCTAGATAGTGTTTTTAGCAGCGTAGAACACTTATATGGCTGTCAACATCTCAAAAAAATTGTTTTGGTGTTTCATGACCCTTTAAATTATAAATGTAGATTTCTGGAGTACGCTTTAGTAGAAAATACTAGTTTAGAAAGTTATTTATCCTATAGAAAACAAAACAGTGAAGACACATATTCGTAGATATATTCTTATGTAAAGTAGAATAATGAATTAAACCAATTAGAATAACTGATAACAAACAAAAGCATTTTTTTATTAGATATTTTTGTGTATATTGATTGATAAATGTATTCCCTCTCCTCTCTCCTTTATTTTCTTCCTGGTTTAATCTATTGAATTTGACTGAATGTGTTTATGTATTCTTCATGGTGTTATTATGTCTCTTTGAAATATTAAATATAAATATATATATTTTTGTTATATCACCTTAGAAGCGTGTACGTGCACCGTATATGAAGGCTTTCTCATTCTTCATAACAATGAACAGAGTTTTTTTAAATAATTCAGTGTATAATAGCATCATTCAATGTAAAGATGTGCTGTTCTCATACAGATGCGCATGTGAACTGGCTTTAATCTCCACGTGTTTACAGCCTATCAAACTTTCTAGGCGTCTAATTATTCACGAAATACACTGTCTACAAAACTACAAACATATGTTTATTTGATAATACTCACGTCCGTCCTGAAGCTTCGTGAAAACGCGAAACAACAAATTCTGGACAGCAAGTTTTAAACGCTGCACGACATAGTGGCTTCAGGCTTCCGTAAAGCCACATGTCAGAATAAAAGTCCCGTTTTGAAGTGACCCACGTTCGCTAAACAAATCAGTGCTGTAACTAATTTACTCGAAAGAAGACTGAATTTCTTGTTATTTTTGACTTTTTAAAATAGTAATAAAATTAAATCACATTTTTATTTAAAAACATATTAATAAAATAAGTGTGATAATAATAATAATAACAACAACAAAAATAATAATAATAATAATAAAACCACGATTATTAATATAAGTTATTATAATTCTTATAATAAAATAATAATTATTATTATTATGACAAATACCATCATCCTGCTATTATTAAAATAAATAGTAATAATAAATATAAAGTAGGATATTATTATTAATAATAATAGTATTCGTAATACTAATAATAGTAATAATAATAATAACAAAAACCAATGTTATTATTATTATTATTATTACTATTAATATTATAACAAATAACATAATCTCCAATTTTATTCAAATAAATAAAAATAATAATAATAATAATAATAAACATAAAATGGCTTAAATAAAATAAAAGTCTGGATTCTGTCACTTTTCTGTAGTTGCTATAACAAAGTATCAAAGATGGAAAAACATTAATAATCATTATTATTTTACTTAGAAGAAACCATATGCTAGCACTATAGGTAAATAACGTTGTAAAGAATATTATTATTATTATATTAGTATTATTATTATTATATTAATAATGTTATGCTTTGCTTTTACACTTGAATTACTATTATTTTTATTATTATTATTATTATTATTATTATTACTATTATTATATTAATAATGTTATGCTTTGCTTTTACACTTGAATTACTATTATTATTATTATTATTTTTATTATTACTATTATTATTTTTTTTATTACTATTACTATTATTATTATTATTATTATTATTATATTGATAATGTTATGCTTTGCTTTACAATTGAATTACTATAATTATAATAATAATTATAATAATTATTATTATATTGATAATGTTATGCTTTGCTTTTACATTTGAATTACTATTATTATTATTTTTTTATTATTACTATTATTATTATTATTATTATTATTTTATTATTACTATTATTATTATTATTATTATTATTATTATTACTATTATTATATTGATAATGTTATGCTTTGCTTTTACAGTTGAATTACTATAATAATAATAATTATTATTAATAATTAATAATTATTATTATTATTATTAATGCTTTATAATCTATTCATGAAATACAACCTCTTTGTTATATAATTAGTAATTAATCAATCTCGATCATTTGCATTGTTGTGCATTTCTTTTTCTTTTTTTCTAAAGTAGCTGCTGCTTTATATAATAACACAAGCGTGCATTACACAACCCACTTGATCTGGAAACATAATTACCAACATTAACCCTCCCTTTGCATGTGACATTTTCCATTTCCTCATATTTTTCCTTCCTGATGAACACTGTTTATTTAAGCACAGTCCTAACCTTTCTCTTACATGTACTATAATAGAAATCATGTGATAAACACAAGCAAGATTCCCCGAGTTTTCTTGCAATCTGCCTTCCTATTGGCTGAAGCTCCTCAGAGGGCCTTCAGGCTGTCTCGTGATTGGTCGCCTGCTGCTCCATTGACACGCATTGCTTCCTGCTCACGCGACGCAAATCAATAGTAGAAAAGTTCAAAGTTTGTGTTCACCGACATCTGGGACGCCGATGCAGCTGACGTCACAGAGCTCAAAATGATCCCGTGCGTCCGCTGCGTGCTCATCGCGCTTCTGTTCGTGACACTGCTGCATTCGGTCTGCGGCGACTTCCAGACTCTCGCGCATCTCCGAGCAAAGGCGAGCGATAAAAGTCAGTCGCGAGCCGTGCTGGATCTGCTCCGGAGGCTGCTGGGGAGCCGGGCGCGGGATTTCATCGTGTCGGTCAACAGGACTCTGTCTGCGGACGGGCTGGACGTGTGCGAGCTGCGGTCGGCGAAGAACAACAAGGTCGTGGCGGTGGGCAGCACGGGGGTCGCGGTGGCCACCGGGATATACAACTATCTGAAGTACTTCTGCAACTGCCATGTGTCCTGGGCTGGAGATCAGCTCAATCTGCCCAGACCCCTGCCTGCGCTCACCGGCGTCCTGCGCATCAGCACACCGCACAGGTACAGCAGCAGCAGCGCATCGACAGCCAATCACACGAGGCTTTTCATTTGATTGACAATAAGTGACATTATATATATATGCTAAGTTAAAATACTATACTATACTATACTAACTATAGGTTATTATAACACCTTTTCAACTATGGGTTATTTTAACCCAATGCATTGGGTTATTTTGAATAATTAAAATTAAGTCAAGATTGTGAGAGTCATTCATTCATTTTCCTCAGGCTTTCGTATATCTTATATATGCTCAGTTAAAATAGTTGGGGTTAAAATACCCTAACAAATAACCCAACTATAGGTTATTATAGCACCTTCCCAACTATGAGTTGATTTAACCCAATGCGTTGGACTATTTTGAGTAAATAATCAAAATTAAGTCGTGATTCATTCATACGTTTTCACAGCGGAATGAACCGCCAACTTATCCAGCATTAGTTTTACACAGTGGTTGTCCTTCCAGCCACAACCCATCACTGGGAAACATCCACACATTCACATTCTCAATCACACACATACACTACAGACAATTTAGCTTACCCAATTCACCTGTACCGCATGTCTTTGGACTTGAGGGGGAACCCGGAGGAAACCCACGCGAACACGGGGACGCGAACATGCAAACTCCACACAGAAATGCCAACTGACTCGGTCGAGGCTCGAACCAGCCACCTTCTTGCTGTGAGGCGACAGCACAACCTACTGCGCCATCGCGTCGCCCTTGAGTCATGATTATTAGAGTTATTCTTTCATTTTCCTTGGGCTTAGTCCCTTTATCCATCAGCTGAATGAACCGCCAACTATTCCAGCATATATTTTACACAGTGGATGCCCTTCCATCTGCAACCCAGTACTGGGAAACACCCATACACTCTTATTCACACTCACATTAACGCACATACACTAGAATAACATGCAAACTCCATACAGAAATACCAACTGGCCCAGCCGGGACTCGAACCACTCTGTAAAAATTGTTGGGTTAAAAATACCCCAACATATAACCCAACTATTGGTTATTATAGCACCTTCCCAACTATGGGTTATTTTAACCCAATGCAATAACCCAACAAAGCACCAAACATTTATCCCAACTAGTTGAGTTATCAATAAATAACCAAATAAAGGTTAAAAATAACCCAACACAGCACCAAATATTTTTAACTCAACTATTGGGTTAAATAAATAACTCAACATTTTTTAGAGTGATAACACTGAGCCATCAGGTCACCCATTATTAGAGTCAGTGAAGGCAAAAGCTGTATTTTCACTTATCATACATTATTGTTGTTAGCAATACTAAAAATATAATACTAAAATCATTTGTGCTATTGCAATAATAATATTAAGAACAATATTAATAATTATATTATATGTGAATATGATAATTACTAACTTTGTGTGAAAATAACATGTATGATATAAAAACGGACTCAGACTTGATTAGGGCTGCATGATTTTGGAAAACTCTGACGTTGCAATATATCGATATATATTGTGATATCAAAATAATTTCACCAGATGATTTGAATGGCTCTATTAGGAAAGACTTCATTAATTTAGATCAACTGAAAACTCACACACACACACACACACACACACACACACACACACACACACACGCACACACACACACACACACACACATACTCTACATCCAATTTAGTTCATCCAATTCACCTATAGCACATGCATTTTGTGGGGGAAATGCCAACTGACCCAGCCGGGACTCAAACCAGCAACCTTCTTGCTGTGTGGTAGTGCTAACCACTGAGCCATCTCCTGGTCATAATTTTATAAATAATAAAAAAAAGAAATATATTATGTAGTAACATCTTTAATCTTTAATAAATCATTATATATATATATATATGACCCCTAATAAATAAAGGGACTAAGCAGAAAAGAAAATGAATGAATGGCAATAAAGGGCAAATAACACTTATAGTTAAACAGTATTATCAAATAGAATTTTTGAGACGTTCTCTTAATCATTAATTTTCCTTCCGCTTAGTCCCTTTATTTATTAGGGGTCGCCACAGCGGAATGAACCGCCAACTTATCCAGCATTTGTTTTACACAGCGGATGCCCTTTCAGTCGCAACCCATCACTGGGAAACATCCATACATTCTCATTCACACTCATACACTATGTACAATTTTTAGCTTACACAATTCACCTGTACCGCATATCTTTGGACTTCTGGGGGAAAGCGGAGTACTTGGAGAAAACATGCGAACACGGGGAGAACATGCAAACTGCACACAGAAATCCCAACTGACCCAGCCGAGGCTCGAACCAGCGACAGCACTACCTACTGCCCAACCGTGTCGCCCCATTTAGTGCAATTGTTTGAGAAATTAACTTGCAACCTGCATTTGCTCAGATTTACAAGCAAAATTGTAACCAACAAAGGTTTAACTAAGAAATCGTCCATGTCTTTTCTGTTTCACATAGTTTATATCCATTTCTGCAGGCATCTCCCCACGCTGAGCAGTTGTTTCGTGTTTATCTCAGTGTTCTCGTCTAGATTCAGGACAGCCCCCACTGCGTTGTGTGGACAAAAAACACAGCATTGTTGATACTTCTCTCCGCCATTGTTCATGCTAACTCTATGTAGTAGCCGAACCTTACTTTTGTTTCTTGTTTGTCTTGTTAGTTCCGCATGAGCGGCTCTTTACTGTGTCACTCTCAGAGACGGCGGCGGACACTGAATTCCTCTCAGTGTGAAAATTACATTATTAATGCGGTCAAACACAAAACACTAAATAATGTTTAGTGCCAAATTCGTCTCAAGTAGATGGCAAACCTGTGGAGAAATTCTGTTGTGGTGAATTCAGTTATCGCTGTGTTTGTTTATAGGTTCAGGTACTATCAGAACGTGTGCACCGCCAGTTATTCTTCTGTGTGGTGGGATTGGCCAAGATGGCAAAGAGAGATCGATTGGATGGCGCTGAATGGCATCAATCTTCCTCTGGCGTTCACAGGACAGGAGGTGCTTTGGCAAGAGGTAGGAGTTAGGGGTGTACATTTTCACGATACATTGTCGATAGCAGTACTTTTAGGCCCCGTTTACACTAATTCATTTTAAAACGCATAAGTTTTGCTACGGTTACGCCATCCGTCCACACTACGCCGGAGTTTTCGAGCCCTGAAAACGGAGCGTTTTGTAAACGCTGGAGAGGCCGTTTTCATTCTAAAACGCTGCTGCTCCATCTCAGTGTGGATGGGGGAAACGGAGACGTCTAAAAACGGAGGCGTGGCTGCTGAGATTTGCTACTAGATTGGGGCTTTTGGGTGATTGCTTAACCTTCCCTTATTCGTCAAGCCCCTATCACATGACTATAACGCCACCGGAAGACTGCAGACCAGCCTTCACTGTAACAACAACATGGATGCAGAAGTGGGAGCGTTGTAGGCGCCATTGTGCAGTTAAACTCTGCCTTTTTTACAACAACAGCTGCATATATTCGCAAGAGGCAAGCTATTATTCGAGCACTCGCTACTCGCTCGCGCTTCAAGCGTCGGAAGCCCTATTTAGAATGCCGAGCGAGACACGTGCTTCCTGTTTATACTTTAACGCACATGCCCAGAGTGCGCGAATGGTCACATGATATACGTTTTTGGTGGAGTAGTGTGGACCGAGATAAGTTCAGAAACGCTGGGTGAAACACTAGTGTGGACGCTAATGATCGTTTTCATGCTAAAACGCCGTTTTAAAACTAAAACGCTCTAGTGTAAACTGGGCCTCAGTCAAAGATACGATATTTGACGATACTTTAAAAAAATTCAGCGATACAATTTTGATTTAAATCGATCCAGCAGTATATCGATCAGTGTAAATATTATGTGTCTAATTTTTAGTTGGATGTTTAACTCACAAATGCAAGCAGAATGTATAATATGAACATTAGAGTCAGTGTGAACTGGAGGTTTTGACCTGAAGACTTTTGTTTCAGTAAGTTGATGTATCTGAAACGCAATATTGAGTAGGGACTAGGCATGGGACGATAACCGTTTTTAAGGTATACCACGGTTTGGAAAGTCAAGGTTTTCATACCACCAAAATGTTCTGCTATACCGTTCCTAAGGTTTGTGTAAGATGTTTTTAGTTATGCTTTTTTTGTTTGTTCGTTAGTTTCTTTTAGGACAGCACTATTTTCAAAGATATCCAAAGTTGCCGTTTAAAAATTGTAAAGAAATTTGTGTGACTGAAACTAATAAAGACAGCAGAAGGCAATGATTCATCTGAATTATTTGGCCATGCTTTACATGTTGACTGCTCCAAAATACTTTAAATGTTTCTAAATGTTCATATCCACAAATGCAAATTTACTAAAACCAAACCATATTTTTCTGTTTTTTTTTAAAGAATTTAGTCATTATTTAAATTTAATTTCACTGTTGTACTGTAGGTTTACCTGTCTCTCGGTCTGAACCAGACTGAGTTGGATCGCTTCTTCTCAGGTCCAGCTTTTCTGGCATGGAACCGAATGGGAAACCTGTTTCAGTGGGGAGGACCACTTCCTCAGTCTTGGCATGTCAAACAGCTCTACCTTCAGGTACAGAGAAGTTCTTTATAAAACAATAATAATCCATCACGTCCAAGCCAGAATACAGGTGCTGGGAGGTGCAAAAACGGAAGTATATGTCTTCAGAAGTGTAAAAATGTGTTTGTGTATTGTCGTAATGTTACAAAAGTTGTACCTTTTATTCCTTTAGTATAAAATCTTGGACCGCATGAGATCTTTTGGGATGATACCTGTATTGCCTGCATTCTCAGGAATCGTACCTGAAGGTATTACCAGGTAACACTGCTCAAATGTGTCTTTCTTCTCTTTAATGTAATTGCAGATTCCATGCATGAAACTCAAAGTAGTAGAAGTGGTAGCAGCAGTAGTTGTAGCAGCACTAGTAGCAGTAATAGCAGCAGTAGTAGTAGTAGTACCAGCAGCAGTAGTAACAGTAGTACTAGCAGCAGTAGTAGCAGTAGTACCAGAGGCAGTAGCAGCAGCAGTACTAGTAGCAGTAGTAGTAGTTGTAGTAGAAGCAACAGCAGTAGTAATAGTTGTAGTAGTGACTGTAGTAGGAGTAGTAGCAGTTGTAACAGTAGTAGTAGTAGCAGTACTTGTAGTAGTTGTAGTAGTAGTAGAAGCAGTAGTAGCAGCAGCAGTAGTAGCAGTAGTAGCAGCAGCAGCAGTAGTAGTAGAAGCAGTAGTAGCAGCAGCAGCAGTAGCAGCAGCAGTAGTAGTAGAAGCAGTAGTAGCAGCAGCAGTAG
>CAIGQQ010034268.1:220999-266332 GCA_903798035.1 Danio albolineatus
AGTAGTAGAAGCAGTAGTAGTAGTAGATAAAGCAGTAGTAGCAGCAGTAGTAGAAGCAGTAGTAGTAGTAGATAAAGCAGCAATAGTAGTAGCAGCTGTAGTAGTAGTAGTAGTAGTAGTAGCAGCAGCAGTAGTAGTAGTAGCAGTAGTAGTAGCAGCAGCAGCAGTAGTAGTAGTAGCAGCAGCAGTAGTAGTAGCAGTAGTAGTAGTAGCAGCAGTAGTAGTAGCAGCAGTAGTAGTAGTAGATAAAGCAGTTGTAGCAGCTGTAGTATTAGCAGTAGTAACAGTAGTAGCAGCAGCAGCAGTAGTAGTAGCAGCAGTAGTAGTAGTAGTAGCAGCAGCAGTAGTAGCAGCAGTAGTAGCAGTAGTAGTAGATAAAGCAGTACTAGCAGCAGCAGTAGTAGAAGCAGTAGTAGTAGTAGATAAAGCAGTACTAGCAGCAGCAGTAGTAGTAGCAGCAGTAGTAGCAGCAGAAGTAGTAGAAGCAGTAGTAGTAGTAGATAAAGCAGCAGTAGTAGTGGCAGCAGCAGTAGTAGTAGCAGCTGTAGTAGTAGCAGTAGTAGTGGTCGTAACAGTAGTAGCAGCAGTAGTAGTAGCAGCTGTAGTAGTAGCAGTAGTAGAAGTAGCAGTAGTAGTAGTAGAGCAAAGCAGTACTAGCAGCAGTAGTAGTAGAAGCAGTAGTAGTAGTAGATAAAGCAGTAGTAGTAGCAGCAGCTGTAGTAGTAGCAGCAGTAGTACCAGCAGAAGTAGCAGTAGTATTAGCAGCAGTAGTAGTAGTAGTAGCAGTACTAGTAGCAGTTTTAGTAGTAGTTGTTGTTGATGTAGTAGTTGTTGTTGTGAGTGAAAACAGAAGTAATCACATCTAACACTGTCCTCTAGGTTGTTTCCCCAAGCGAACGTGACCAGGTTGACCCCCTGGAGCCATTTTAACTGTACCTACTCCTGCGCCTACGTGCTGGACCCACGTGACCCGCTCTTCCAGCGAATAGGAGTGCTCTTTCTGACCCAGGTCATCGAGGAGTTCGGAACGGACCATATTTATAACACGGACACGTTTAACGAGATGCCTCCAGCCTCTTCAGACCCCACATACCTGTCCTCTATCAGCCGTGCCATCTTTAATACCATGACTTCAGGTAACCCATTTCTCTTTTTCATGCACCATGAAGATGCTTGTGCCGGAAATAAAGTGCTATTGTACTGTCGCTCGTTTTCCTTTGCCGCATCGGATTGCATTTGCTCTAGTTTTTTAAAAGCCCCAATTGACCCGTTTGTTTTCTGGGGCACATTTGGGATTCCCAGCCGTCGATGATTTGAAGCATGGCACCCTCACAACTGCTCACAGATGCGTCGGTGTCTGATTCTCTCCCTTTTCTCTCTCTCTCTCTCTCTCTCTGGCAGTGGATCCTCAAGCAATTTGGCTGATGCAGGGCTGGCTATTTATCAGTGACCCTTCGTTCTGGAAAGCAGATCAGGTCAAGGCTTTGTTACACGGTGTCCCCCTGGGGCGCATGATTGTCCTGGATCTATTTGCTGAATCGATGCCTGTCTACTCTTCCACAAACTCCTTCTACGGCCAGCCGTTTATCTGGTGCATGCTGCACAACTTCGGAGGGAACACTGGTCTGTTTGGAACGGTGGACAGCATCAACTCTGGTCCCTTCAATGCTGTCCGCTTCCCAAATTCAACCCTAGTGGGTTTGGGTATGACTCCCGAAGGCATTGAACAGAATCCAGTCGTTTATGAACTCATGAGTGAGCTGGCCTGGCGCAAAGATCCAGTCAACCTTTATAAGTGGGTTTCGCTTTATGCCTTGCGGCGCTACGGTAGCATGGATGAGAATCTGGCGTTGGCCTGGCAGCTCTTGTTTCGTAGCGTGTACAACTGCACTCTTCCCAACTACAAGAACCACAACCGGAGTCCGCTGGTGCATCGGCCATCCCTGCACATGCAAACGGACATTTGGTATGATCCGGCGGACTTCTACAAGGCGTGGAAGCTTCTGTTTGAGGCCGCTCCTGGGTTGGTGACTCTGGAAACCTTCCGGTATGATCTTGTGGACGTGACGAGACAAGCCCTTCAGCTTCTTACAACAGAATTCTACAAGGAGATCAAGACCGCTTTCCAGGTAAACCCAAACAATATTTGATTTTGATGAACTAGTGAACCTTCCTGCTACATTAGGTATGGAAAAATCAAAGGCCATCTACACTGGATATGTTTGTTGGAGTCTAAATCCAAGTACGATCGTTCCTGGTGCTTTCAGCAATTTCAGAATGACTTGATTCATGAATCCACACATGCTAACTTGTCTCTGAAAATCTTTGTCGACCAAGGACAATTTTTTATTTGATTTGGTTTAGTTTATTTTCGAACAAAAATATATCATGCATAAAATATCTTTAACAAAAGATACATTTCAACATAGTCGAAAATGGAGCAGGATGAAGCACCAGCTTATGACAATGTTGGAGAGGGCTGGTGGTTGTTTGTTGTGGTCATGTTGGTGGTGTTAGTAACTGTACTATGGACTGGGTTTCGGGCAGCCGCAGCAGTCAAATACTACACCAAAGTTGGCGACCAGGTAGTGTTACAGACTGTACCTAAAGGGGGGGGGGGGGTTACTGGTGTTTTTGAGAGAAATAACAAAACGGGAGGGTGGTTGGAGATGGATCTGAAATAGGGGAGACTCTTGGGAAAAACAGGAGTGTTGGAAGGTATGCTTTAATCACTCATTTCCACAGAGGTATATGGTTCGATTTAGTACAGTAGGATTTGGTACAGGCCACTCTAATCAGGCTTGTGTTACCCTTACTTGGTAGGGGTGGTGTGCAGCAGAATGTTGCAATGGACGTCATTTACTTGCAAAGAATAAAGGTGTATGTGCCGTTCCATATATTGCATATTTTGTAAGGTCCAGTTATATATTTTAATTGTATTGACCGTATTCTTCACGTGTACGAGCAGGCGCAGCCATTAGAATATCTTTGACTCGAGACTTCCAGTTTCATTCACTTCCATTGATTTTTAGACGTTAAATACAGATCGTTATAGCTTTTCTTTTACGTTATTCTACTTTTTTATGTATAGTCATGAACACACTTGTGCAAGAGCAAGTAGTTTGACCATTTTCTGCCGTTTATTATTCCTAATCATTCCTCCCATAGGCAACTAAACCAGAAGTTCTAAAACAATCACAAAAATTAGCGCACTTCTGCAGAATAAATTGCATAATAGGTCCAGTTTAAGGATTTTAAGTGTCAAAACAGTTTTTAACATTTAATTATGTTTTGATTTCTCCAGACCCAAAAGCTTCCTGACCTCCTAACTGCTGGCGGGGTGCTCATCTATGATCTCTTACCTGAACTGGACCGCATCCTTTCCAGCAACGAGCACTTCCTGTTGGGGGCTTGGCTTCAGCAGGCTCAGTCTCAGGGCGTGGATGAGCACGAGGCACACCTGTATGACATAAACGCACGGAATCAGATCACTCTTTGGGGACCCGATGGGGAAATTCTGGACTACGCCAGCAAAGAGTGGGCTGGGCTAGTGGAGGACTATTACTTGCAGCGCTGGGGGCTGTTTGTTAACACCCTGGTGGAGTGTCTGGATAGAGGAAGACCCTTTAAACAGGACGTCTTCAACCAGGCCGTGTTCCAGGTTGAAAAAGGCTTTGTCTTTAATCAGAGGAAATATCCGACTAAGCCACTAGGGGACACATATGACATTGCGCGACGGATCTTCCTCAAATACTACCCGTATGCACTGAAAAAGACTGAGATGAAGAAAACTTTATGAGATTGAGCCATCGAAATGTTTATCAATGGTTAATCGATTGCATTGATGAACACCAGCTTGCATTTTATTTATCTTATCAACTTCCTTTGACCTATTGATTAAAGAGTTTTTAAGTAGAAACGTCTGAATTGTTTATATACACACTACCTGATAAAAGTCTTGTCATTGAATTCAGTTGTAAGAGCAACAAATAATAACTTGACTTCAAGCTGACCATTTGAAAAAGTGGCTAAAGGTACATTTTTCAGGTGAATCATCTGTTGAACTGCATCCAAACATCACAAATACTGCAGAAGACCTACTGGAACCCGCATGGAGCCAAGAATCTCACAGAAATCAATCAAGTTTGGTGAAGGAAAAATCATGGTTTGGGGTTACATTCAGTGTGGGGGCGTGCGAGAGATCTGCAGAGTGGATGGCAACATCAACAGCCTGAGGTATCAAGACATTTGTGCTGCCCATTACATTACAAACCACAGGAGAGGGTAAATGTTTCAGCAGGATAGCGCTCCTTCTCATACTTCAGCCTCCACATCAAAGTTCCTGAAAGCAAAGAAGGTCAAGGTGATCCAGGATTGGCCAGCCCAGTCACCAGACATAAACATTATTGAGCATGTCTGGTGGCATTGAAGATGAATCCAAAGGATCTTGATGAACTGTGGGAGTCCCGCAAGAACGCTTTCATTGCCATTCCAGATGACTTTATTAATAAGTTGAGTCATTGCAGAGATGTATGGATGCAGTCCTCCAAGTTCATGGGAGTCATACACAATATTAATTCGTTTCCCACTACACCATGACTTTATATTTTATACTGTACATTATTTCTGTTAAGTGACAAGACTTCTGTCTATGCAGTATAAGTCAGACCTTACTGTCCTGATTAAATAATTAAAAATCAATACATGATCATGTTTTATTTTAGCTAAATAAGTGTAATCTACAGGTCTTTGCCTTTCATATAAGCCACTTCTGATAGCAAACGATCAACTAGAAGTCAAGTTATTATTTGTTGTTCCTAAAACTTGGATAGGCGACAAGACTTCTGTCAGGTCGTGTATCAGATATTGCTGCATTATTATGAATGTGTTTTTGAATACCACAGTGCCACTGAGAATGTCAGCAAAGCAGCTACCAATTGAGTGTTGAATTTTTAGGATTTGCGTAAGTATGCTTGATTAAACAATGTTTTTAGTACACTTTGCATTTTCTTTGAGGAGGAGAAAGCGTGCAGTAGCATTAACATAAAATACATTTGCAGAAAATTACTCATTTGTGTGTCCCCATCGAGTACTGTTCAGACAGTTTTGTGTATATCCATCACATTTTAGCCTCTTTAGTTTTGTTTTTCTGTAATAGTATTGATATTTACTTCTTTTTCTGCTGACATTTTCAAGCTTCTGCTGATATATCAGATTTGTGTCAAATATGCTGTATATATTTATCTATTTTTCTCTCTAAAGAATCTGTGAAATGAGGTAACGTGTTTACAAACAAAACGTGAAGACTGTAAGTTTGCCACTTTGTGATATTAAAAGAAACTGGGTCACCTCCTCCCCCTCAGACCTGACAGACACAACTCTTCTAGTCGGCCTACAGAAGGTGGAGAGCTAACGCTGTTGTTGTTTTCTGTGTCACAGGCTTAGAAATGATCCTGTCAAGCACTGAAAAAAGTATTACTAGCTCCAGTAGTTTATTCGTATTAGGAGCTTGCCGTGGATCTTGTTTAGATGGACTCTCAATCTGTTAGTGATTTTAGTCAACAAGCACAAAATTGTAATCAATAAGTTGTGTTGTAGAAATTTCTGAAAGTAAAAACTTATTTTTGTATTTGTTTGGCAAATAAAAGCTGTACTTTTCATACTGGTCGCGTGGTACTTTTATTTGACCTTTTATTCATCCAAAACAGATGCCTGAGCCACCTCAGCTGACTTCTCTTGATGTGGAGGAGCAGTGGCTCTACTCTGAGCTCCTCCCAGTTGACAGAGCTCCTCACCCTATCTAAGGCCCTGTTTACACTAATACGTTTTCGTTTTAAAACGCATAAGTTTTGCTACAGTTACGCCATCCGTCCACACTACGCCGGAGTTTTCGAGGTGTGAAAACGGAGCGTTTTAGAAACGCTGGAGAAGCCGTTTCCATTCTAAAACGCTGCTGTTGCGTCTCAGTGTGGACGGATATCTTTGAAAACAGAGGCGTGGCTGCTGAGATCCGCTACGTGATTGGGTCATTGCGTATCCTTCCCTTATTCGTCAAGCGCATGTGGCTATAACGTCACCGGCAGACGGCAGACCAGCCTTCACTGTAAACACTATTTTCGATAGCCATGGATGTTTTATATTCATTTGTTACTTTAAGTAACAACTCGACCTCGTCGTCTGTCCACTAAAAGACCTCTTTTGCTTTCTTTGCCATCGCGTTCATCGTTCAACCAGCGTTTGTTGACTTACAATAACCAAATGCCGAGCGAGACGCGTGCTTCCTGTTTATACTTGAACGCGCATGCTCAGAGTGCGCGAATGGTGGACGGAGATCTGTTGAGATCCGCTAGTGTGGACGCAGATCGTTTTCATGCTAAAACGCCGTTTTTAAACTAAAACGCACTAGTGTAAACGGGGCCTAAGAGTGCTCCCTGCCACTCTGCGAAGGAAACTCATTTTGGCTGCTTGAATCCGAGATCTTGTCCTTTCGGTCATGACCCAAAGCTCTTGACCATGGGTGAGAGTAAGAACATAGATTGACTGGTAAATCGAGAGCTTTGCCTTTCGGCTCATCAACCGCATTACTGCTGCCGCTTCACAGATCCGCCTGTTAATCTCACGTTCCATCTTTCCCTCACTCTTTCCTCCATATTGTCTTTCGTGCTCAGAGTTAAAACAGAGGTTTACTTGAGGGCGAGTAAATAGTGAGTAAATTTTCATATTTAGATTAACCATACCTTTAATTATGTCTAGTACAGTGGTTCTCAAACTGTGATACGTGTACCCGTAGTGGTACACAGGCTTCCATCTAGTGGTACGTGGAGGAATCACTAAATAATAAAAGTTAAAAAAAAAACGAACACACTTTTAACCCTTTGACGGGTACGATAACACCGATGTGATCAGTAAAATGATTTTAATAGGCTAAATGTCTTATTTCATTTTCAATTGTCTAATGTTTGTTATATATCCTATCATCTGAAACAAATTTCCTACCCATATTTGTAACGGTTGTTAGGGACATATCCCGTATTTTTATATCCCAATGTTGACAGGTATGGTTTAATCACTTTCTGACACACAAAGCCTACTCTATCGCACAGTAAGCAGATCTCATTTCTAAGATAATGTTTAGGTTTTAAAGATATATGCTGCATGTATATATGGCATATCAAAAAGTATCAAAATTACTTAGTTTAAACATGAATATGATGACATAATCTATATTTACGAGGTCCAAGGAACATTTCTAGGCTTTGATGAATGGGCTACTTTATGATAATAATTCACATTTAAGTACAGCAGTTTTCTTTTGACGTTTTAGGAACAGTATAATTTTTAATGATCTTTTAAAAGCACATTTTAATCTAAACCTTGATGTTTGTTTGTTTTTTACCTGTAAGCACAGTGCAGTGTTAATGCTCACACTATTTATGATGTTTAAAGTGGCTGATAATAATAAATATTCTTAATTAGAAGAATTAATCTGCTTGGGTTTTGAACTGTGCAGTGCTGTAGCTAGTTAATTAGGCCAACTACACTACTGTACTTCAATACCGGTTATTATGGTGGTACTTGGAGAGACAGTTTTTTTTCTGAGGTGGTACTTAGTGAAAAAAACTTGAGAACCACTGGTCTAGTACATAAACAATTACAGTACAACAGTTAGCCAATGTTCAGTTAAAAGCTAACTAATCTACAAAACAACACATGAAGCAAAAATAAATTAATTTTACACACCAAAGGGGCTCATTTTGTCAATAATCTAGCTTATAAATGATAAGATGCGAACTTTTCATATTTGGTGACATAAACCAATTACGTCCTGTAGGTGACTAGGTCCTTTTTTCAAAACTACATTTCCCATGATTCTTTACGACAGGAACTGTTGAACACAAAAAGCAGATATTTTGAAGTAAGTTGGAAACCTGTCACCATTGAATACCATAGTATTTGTTTTTCCTACTATGAAAGTCAGGTTTTCAGCTTTCTCAAAATATTGACTTTCTTGCTCAGAGTTAAAACAAACTACTTGAGGGCGAGTAAATGGTGAGTAAATATTCATATTTAGAGGAACCATGTCTAGTACATAAACAATTACAGTACAGCAGTTAGCCAATGTTCAGTTAAAAGCTAACTAATCTACAAAACAACATATGAAGCAAAAATAAATAAATTTTACACATCGAAGGCGCTCATTTTTTCAATAATATAACTAATATCAAATGATAACTTTTCATATTTGATCTCATAAACCAAGCACGTCTTTTATTAGTTCGATTTTTTTTCTTTTCTTCAAAACTACATTTCCCACGATTCATTAGCACAGGAACTCCGGCTGTCAGCCAATCCGCAGCCAGTATTCCAACACATGGCCGTCTAGGTCAACAGTTCGCTCTGCTGAGCAGAAATGTGTGTTATTTTCTACTCATTATGAGGAAGACTGGCATTAAACAGTTGTTTTCTGCAACATTTGTCCGCATTTAACAGTTCTCAACATCCTAAAACGACAGAATACACTAAGGTAGGTTTTGCTGAAGTATGTTTGTGTGTTGTTCCGGATCAGCTGTGTTGTTTTGCACTAATCTGGAAGCATTCATGTATAAATATAAGAGGTCAGCTATTTTTATTGCCAGTAGGTACTGTAAATTATTGAATTATTCAATACTTAGTTGTCTAACGTGTCTGCATTTGTGTGTGTTCGAAATCTCTTTTCTATTTTGGTCTAAATGTTATTGCTTTTCCAAGTTGTGTTGAATCTAAATCAGAAAGCATCAATTACTGCACCTTATGTTAATTATTAGATTTCTTTGAGTCGATATTCAGTCAAAATGTATTGAAACATATTTCTGTTCTGTTGGAAGATCAGCATTCAGTTATTGTCCTTAAATGTATAGTATAGAATAAGATAGAAAATATACATTCATATTAATCTGTTTTTAGTAATTAAGATATTGTTGTAGTTTTTGTTATTGTCTTGAAGTTTTCAGTTTTATTGTCAGTGTCTGGTTTTCTTAATAGAACACTTCCATTTATTTTATTTTATTTTATTTTGAAATATTTTAGCGTATTAGATAAAATGCTGTTTATTATTTTAAATCTGTTATAATATAAATATGTTGTATTATTAGATATTAGATATTATTATGTATTATATAAATATATGAACAATTCCAGCATTATATATTTGATATTTGCAGTAAAATCTCAAAACATAAATTCACAGAGAAAATATACCTTAACATTATATTGAAACATCTGTTTATGTTTTCCGAAACAGCTAACCACAGAGTTATGGGAGCAGAAAAATATCAATCTGGAAACATTTTTTTTTATAATTTAATGATGAAAAAAGACATACGTTATGCACTGTATGTGACGAAAAAAGTCTGCGAGTTTACAGTATACAACATACTTTGTAGAAATTCTGTGAATTAAACTGCACAAACCAAAAGAAATAATGATAATCAAAAGGATGAGAGTCGCTCACTATAGAATAAACATGATCAATTTGATTTTATTAGACATTTTTTACGTTTATGAGGAAAAAGCTTAAT
Organism: Danio albolineatus; assembly: GCA_903798035.1. NCBI lineage: Eukaryota > Metazoa > Chordata > Actinopteri > Cypriniformes > Danionidae > Danio > Danio albolineatus. The sequence goes on from CAIGQQ010034268.1 coordinate 230,557, forward strand.
TAGATGTGACATCTCTCCATTATGGATGTGACGGATGTAAAATTGGCACTTGTGTGATTTTGGTAAATCAAATTTATCAGTTTGAAAACATTAACAGAGTCTTTTTTGAGTCTTTTTAAAGTATAGTAGGCTAGTTTTTGTAATTTTAGTTTAGTTTTGTTTCGTTTTTTTTATGGCAAGGTTGACACATTTTCCATAGAATTGCTCATATGTATATTTTTAATATACAATATATATATAGTTTGCTTTTATTTTTAGAGTTTCACTTTCAGTTAACTATATTTAGCGCGTTTCTGTTATAACATAAATATATTATATTATTAGAAATATGTTGTTTACTTTTATAGTTGTATTTTTAGTTAACTATAGTAAACCTAGGATGAATTGACATCGTCTACCATTACCATTTACAGTTCTATTGCAATTTTAAAAAATTACTACAAAAATAAATATTTTATTGCAATATGTGCAATCATTACACATTTAGTTGCATATATTCAACTGCCAGCATTCATACCTGCACAGTGTCCTCAGAATACACACGTGTTATTTTGTGCAATTCAATCTTTCAGCATCTCAACCCAGACCCGTCAGCTGTCAATCATGTCCATGTTCAGCACCGGTATCCTGGTCCTCACGTCCCCGTTACACGTTCTCCCTCTCCGCATTGCGCCTGTCCTCACGTCAGCGGCTCAGGTAGGCTTATGACGACATCAAATTTTCTTGTTGCGATTCATTTTTATCACGGTATTATCATGATATTGTCCTAAGCTGCAAAACGGTTACTTTAACAGCTATAATAACACAAACTAATCTTGTGTACTGCTTTATTGTATATAAGTTTTCAAAATAAACAAATATTTCAACTACATTAAACTGCAAAAGAATCATAAAGTACAATAGGCCACGGGCGCCACGGTGGCCGAGTGGTTAGCACGTTCGCCTCACAGCAAGAAGGTCGCTGGTTCGATCCCCGGCTGGGCCAGTTGGCATTTCTGTGTGGAGTTTGCATGTTCTCCCCGTGGTTGCGTGGGTTTCCTCCGGGTGCTCCGGTTTCCCCCACAGTCCAAAGACATGCGGTACAGGTGAATTGGGTAAGCTAAATTGTCCGTAGTGTATGTGTGTGAATGTGTATGTATGGATGTTTCCCAGAGATGGGTTGTGGCTGGAAGGGCATCCGCTGCGTAAAACAAATGCTGGATAAGTTGGCGGTTCATTCCGCTGTGGCGACCCCGGATTAATAAAGGGACTAAGCCGAAAGGAAAATGAATGAATGACAATAGGCCACACTTCACATTAGTAAAATCACCAGTGAGAAGCTTAATGTTACTATGTTAATATTGGTAAGAAATACAACTGAAATTAACTAGTTATTAACTCCATTTAAAGGGGACCACTTTTAACAAGATGTAAAATAAGTTCTAAAATGTCCCTAGAGTGTGTGTGTGTGAAGTTTCAGCTCAAAATACCCTACAGATAATGTTTTACAACTCTTTGAAACTGACTCTTTTAGGCTTTGATCCTTATCATGCCCTTTGGTGACTGTTACTTTAAATTCAAATGAGTTTATTCAAAAGAAGGCGGAGCTACAAGCCTAACTGAACTAAACACAATGGCTGCTTCTCACTCAGAGCTGTTTATGCTAATGAGGGAGAGAGTTTTATTATAAAAAAATTATACAAAAATACAATACATTGACTGGTGTTAACTCTTGGAGAGGGCGTCACGGTGGTGCAGTGGGTCGCACAATCGCCTCACAGCAAGAAGGTCTCTGGTTCGAGCCTCGGCAGGGTCAGTGTGCAAGTCCAAAGACATGCGCTATAGGTGAATTGGGTGAGCTAAATTGTGCGTAGTGTATGAGTGTGAATGAGTGTGTATGGATGTTTCCCCGTGATGGGTTGCAGCTGGAAGGGCATCCACTGCGTAAAACACATGCTGGATAAGTTGGCGGTTCATTCCGCTGTGGCGACCCCAGATTAATAAAGGAACTAAGCTGACAAGAAAATGAATGAATGAACCATTGGAGATTTATTGCATTATTAATAATCAACATTTCAGCATAGAGTAGGCCAGATTAGCATGTGAAAATGTTCATGCTTGAACTATGAAGCTAATTAACTAATTTAGTCTCTGAACATTCCCAAAAAGCGTTCAAAAAAATGTCAATGATAAATAATTATTCACTGAATGTTGAAGTGCTGGAGATGTCAATGTTTTGCATGTTCATTATCACGATATGTTGAATATTGAATATGACTGTATGTCTATGTTCAGGTGGTGGAGCGCACACTTTACGTCCATCTCCACCCCGGCCTGAATCTAGGCACCGGTGGGCAAGTGCGTCCTGTCTACATCCCGCCTGTGGTGGATCTCTGCACGCTAATTTCCCGCCTTTACAGCAATGCGGCTGACATTTGCGGACACCTCGACGTCCGAGTCCTGCTCACTAACATCCGTGGCCAATCAGCAGCATCGAGCGCAGCCAATGGGCCATTTCCAGCCCCACAAACACTCTCCCATTTACCGGAAGTAGTGCTGACTGACTTCCCCGTCCCGGATTCAGGCCAGTCCTCGCTGATCACCCAGTGCTTGCGGAAATATGCCGGTCATTGCTATGTTTGTACCCCTGGACTTTCTTCTGTGCTTTTACACCCACAACTGAAAGAGGTCAGAGGTGAAGAGGATGAGGATAGAGGAGCACAGATGAAGCCCTTGGAGACGTTCAGTGATGTGGTGGTTGGCGGGACGTTTGATCGCCTACATGGAGCCCATAAAACCCTGCTGAATATTTCCTGTCTGATGGCCAACAGACGCTTCATCATTGGCGTGTGTGACCAGGAACTGCTCAAAAGTAAGCCCAAACCATCTTGAAGGATTTTAAAGTATAGTTCGACCAAAAAATCCATTTTTGATATTGGCTGATCACATCCAATTTTTGGAAATGAAGTTTCTTTTGGCTCTTTTAACAAGTCCTGTAGAGTTAAACAAGATTTTTGAATTCAATCAGACGATTTTTGAGCCTGGCTAGAGCACTTTTAACTTAGCATAGATCATTGAATCAGATTAGACCATTAGTACCTTGCTCAAAAATGACCAAAGAGATTGAGAGGGGTCTGGATGCAGACCTGGTGCAGTGCAATCTGAGCTGCATCCAATGCTTTTTAATGGGCTCACCTAACCCTACCCCTCAGAGTGATGTCACTCGCTCCATTGAGTACATTGTGTCTGACAATGCATCGTTGAGTGATGCAATCTCAGCTTGCATCATAGAGGCTGCATCCAGATACTATTGAAGAGATTTGATAACTCTCATATTTAAATCTTGACACTTTCTGGTCTTGTATTGTGTACTAAAACTAACAGAAAATGAAAAGTTGCTATTTTCCAGATGCATATGGCTATGTGGTAATAATATATGGTATAATCAAGGTAATAATGCTGTTCAATGGCTGCAGCAGATGCAGTTATATTAGCAACACTTGAAAATAATCACCAGGTAGGTAACAGCACTGAGTAATATCATTGCACCTGCTGCAGCCATGGCAGCAAAAGTTCCTTGATTATTATGGAACAATGAGAGCATAGTATCGTAGCGCTGAAAATCTTTGCCCAAACCTGAATGAGCTTTACACGGGCAGCGCTCAGGCTTGTGTGGTGAATGTGCTTTCATTTGATGCTTTTTGATTAGTGTGAGATGGGAAATGGGAAAATGATGCCAAGGAGGTGAAATGGAGGCTTGCCTCTGCCGATTATGATTTGGTTCTACTGGTAACTACAGTACAGTCTGAGGTGTGGAAAGGTTTGCACATATTTGAATAATGTTAGGCTGTAAACAGGTTCAGGCTTTTAAAATGTTGTCAATCAAAATATTGGGCTCGGGCCAAATTCTGTTGGGCTTGTCATGGGCTGGTATAAGATTCTGACGGTATGATAACCTAAAAATATCACGGTTTCACGGTATTGTGTTTACTGCTCTGAAATATATTCTTTTTAAATATCTGGCTAAAAAACAAAACACCTTTTCCCCTTTAAACACAATCTATTTTATTTTGAGAAACATTTAAAATATTTTGGGGCGGTAAACATGTCAGGCTAAGTGAATCACTGACTTCTGCGGTCTTCATTTGTTTCAAAAACACAGATGTCTTTACAATTTACACCTAAAAATAGGGATGGGCGGATCGGTCCTGAAGTATCGATATTTTCGATACTGGGAATGTATCATAAGGATCGATCCTTAAGTAAAAGTATTGATCTTTTCTGGGGTTTTTTCTTACTGAGTGATCAGAGATTTTGAAATATCTAAATAATTATAGCGCCGCATATTATATAAATATTTACTTAAATAGGAAAACGAATGGAAACTATAATATTCTTCCGCTGTATCTCCGCTGATAGGTCAGTGTTATCTCACGGCACAGTGGTACAGACTCCACACACACCCAGTGTAGGTTGTAAAACTCGAGAGCGGAGCTGTTGACATCATGACTGAACGTAAGCGAAGTATAGTTTGGAGTTATCGTAAAAGTAATCAGCTAAAGGGAACAAAAATTCTACATTCTGTTGTTCCCTCACAAAAACCTGGAAACTGATTAAACTCAGAAAGCACAAATGAATATTGCAACTTAACTTTAAGATTCAATCTGAAGTTCTGCTGCTTTGGCCTTTAAATAAGGTGAAGAAATTCAGTTGTGCATTGTGTTATTTTTCATTATATATGGGGCTGTTTAGCCAATTATAGTTCTGTAATTTTAATAAATGTAAAAAAGAATCATGTGTTTTATTTAATAATAATAATCATAATAATAATAAAGGTGGTAAACATTTTTTTTAAATCACTATAAAATATTTCATTTAAGTATTAATAAGTATCGATATCGATGATACTTGTCCTGAAATACTTAGTATCGGGTCGGAAACAAAAATATTGATATCGCCCATCCCTACCTAAAAAAAACGTAAATAAAAAATCTTACACAAACCTTAGGAACGATATAGCAGAAAATTTTGTCGATATAAAAACCTTGACTTTTCCAAACCGCGGTATACCTTGAAAACAGTTATCGTCCCACGCCTAGCTCGAACCCTGTCGAGCTTAACTTTTAGGGCTTGATTACAGCTCTGTAGTCCCTAGCCATATCAGTCTAGAAAAAGCAACTTTAATTTTTCATCAATCTTAGTTCATGATTTAACAACAGAAGAGTCGAGCTTTAAATAGGAAATTATTCCAAACGTTTTGGAAATTTTCGAGCGAGATGCTACTGGTCTAATCCGATTCAATGATCTATGCTAAGCTAAGCTAATAGTGCTACTGCCAGACCTGGACATTGTCAATAAAAATAGTAAAACTCAACTGGTTAAGTCTAAAAGAGTTGTAAAATGAGCCTGTTTGCAAAAACGTGGTGTGTTCCTTTAAGTTGCCATGAGTTTACTACTTTTATTTTTATAAGTAATTGTATAGTTGCATGTAGTTTTTGTTATAAACAATGTATCTGTGGACTTCATTATTTTGTAAAAATGTGTTCACCCACAAAATCTTTAATTAAATACCATAAGCTTTCCTCCCCCTCAAAATAACTTTCTTCCCTTCCTGTTCACATGGAATTCCTTTAGGGTGGGAATTTCAATAGGTAGCTTGTTTCTTCTCTGAATTTGTCCAATTGTCCCTCATTTGGCTAGCAATGCCCATCTTCCAAAGATCCAATCAGCTCCCAAAGAATGAAATCATGCACAGCCCGACATTTTTTCCTCATGTCTGCACCATTTTAGGGGGATGTACATCACGATAGTGGAAAGAAGCACAATCTTTACTTCTATTTGATGCTGACTTTAACCACTGAAATATCTGAAGAGATAATCTTTAGAAACACCAAGATAATCGGGACCTAGAATAGTCTGAAACAGAGAAACGGTCTCAAAATAAGCCTGATTATGTTGCGGTGTGCTTCAGGCGTAGAGGAATATCCAGAGTTGGTGATGTTATAATAGTTATTAACTATGCCAATCGCAGTAATTACACATTTGGTCAATTTTTGACAGTCGACAGATTGACAGAGTCTACTGGTTCAGTTTTTTTTTTCCACAAAGATGGTGTGAAAAGGTTTTACTGCTTCCATATACTTCACTTTGCTTCGTAGCACAGAACTGACAAACCAAGTGTGGTAAAACTTCAACTATACGTTACAAAAATCTTTTCTGTCTTGTTTTCTGTGCAGATAAAGTGCTGAAGGAGCTGATCGAGCCGTATGATCAGCGCGTGGAGAAGCTCCATGAGTTTCTGAATGACGTGAAACCATCGCTGAAGTATGAGATCGTTCCTCTGTCTGACCCCTTCGGCCCCTCTATAACCGAGCCTGAGCTGCAGTGCATTGTGGTCAGTGAGGAGACGAGGAAAGGCGGTGAAGCGGTCAACAAGAGGCGTGTGCAAAACGTGAGAACGTTACTGGTTATCTAGTGCCTATATTAAAACTTTTATCGCTACAGTCTTGATATACAGTAGCTTGAAATAGATTTAGGCACTTGAACATAACTGAATGCCACTGCTAGTGTTTACTAAGAAATTAAATGTGTATTATGTGTTTTGGGAAATAATTTAATGCTTTTATTCAACAATACTGTACAAAATAGCAGTAAAGACATTTGTAATGTTATAAAAGATTTCAGCTGTCTTGGACTTTCTGTTCATGAAATAATCCTGAATTTGTATGTTTTCAATATTGATAATGATGAACATATTTTCTGAGCATCAAATCAGCATACTTATGACTGGATTAATTATGCAGAAAATTCAGCTTTGCATCACAATAAATTACATTTCCATTTAAAAGACAGCTTATAAAAGATTATGAGACAACTTGAAAATATGGCCTTGAGTAATATACGCTCACTGGCCACTTTATTAGGTACACCTTACTAGTACCGGGTTGGACCCCCTTTTGCCTTCAGAACTGCCTTAATCCTTCGTGGCACAGATTCAACAACGTACTGGAAATATTCCTCAGAGATTTTGTTGCAGTCTCAGTCTCAGGTCTTCTGCTGCTGTAGCCCATCCGCCTCAAGGTTGGATGTGGTGTGCGTTCAGAGATGCTTTTCTGCTGACCTCGGTTGTAACGAGTGGTTATTTGAGTTACTGTTGCCTTTCTATCAGCTGGAACCAGTCTGGCCATTTTCCTCTGGCATCAAGAAGGCATTTGCGCCCACTGAACTGCCGCTCTCTCGATATTTTCTCTTTTTCACACCATTCTCTGTAAACCCTAGAGATGGTTGTGCGTGAAAATCCCAGCAGATCAGCAGTTTCTGAAATACTCAGACCAGCCCGTCTGGCACCAACAACCATGCCACAATCAAAGTCACTTAAATCACCTTTCTTCCCCATTCTGATGCTCGGTTTGAACTGAAGGAGATTGTCTTGACCATGTCTACATGCCTAAATGCATTGACTTGCTGCCATGTGATTAGCTGATTAGAAATTTGCGTTAACAAGCAGTTGGACAGTTGTACCTAATAAAGTGGCCGGTGAGTGTATATAGTATTTCTTTTTATTCTATTAATGTAAAAAAAAAAAAGACCTCTTATTGTTTTCCATATCTCTATATTTTATTGGAAAGCAGTTATTTGAAATTGCAATAATAATAATTCATATTTTTAAATTCCGTTAATTGTACTTTTGATTAAGTAAATGCAGCCGTGCTAAGCACAAGAGACTCTATACAATACAATATAATGTTTATTTATGAAAGCTTAATTCCCTGCTCAAATGTTTAATCTTCAGAAAGTAATAAACTGTGTCACCGTGTTGTTTTCGTGGTGATCTCAGTGCATGTGGACTTTGCTGTTTCAGGAGTTTTAGGTTATTGATTTGTCAGTGTTTTGTGTGCAGGGATTGGCTGAGCTGGTCCTGTATGAGATCCCGCTACTGAAAGACGCTCATCGGGCAGACATCGAGGAGGAGAAGATCAGTTCATCCAGCCTGAGGACCAGACTGCTGGGAACACTGCTCAAACCTCCGTCTGTATGAACATCTTCTCACTCCTTCATTCACTCCTTCATTCGTTCATTCATTCATTTATTCATTCATTTAATCATTCACACACTTTTTCCATCATTCCATCTTTCCAGCATTTATTCATTCATACAATAATTCATTCATTCCTTCATTCATTAACAAACTTATTCATTCATTCCATCCTCCTTTCCAGCATTTATTCATTCACACAATAATTTATTCATTAATTCATGTATTCATTAATTCATCCATTAACACACCTATTCATTCATTCCATCCTTTCCTGAATTAATTCATTCATACACTTATTCGTTTGGTCATTCTCCTATTCATTCTTGCAATCATTCATCCATTCATGTTTGTTTATCATTCATTCCTGCATTCATTTTTCTTGCATTCATTCATTCATTCATTCATACACTTAGTCATTTGTTTACTCATTTATTGCTGCATGTATTCATTCATACTTATTCATTTATTCATGCATTTATTTATTAATGGATTAATTTATTCACTCACTCATTCCTGCATGCGTTCATTCATACATACTGTCATGCATTCATTAATTTCTGCATTATTGTTCATGCTTTCATTCAGTCATAGGCTTAATAATTCATTAATTCCTGTATTTATTCGTGCATTCATTTATTCATTTACATATTTGTTCATACACACTCAATCATGCATTTATAAACTCAATCATGTGTTCATTCATTCACCCACTCACACAGTCCTTCCTGCATTTGTAATCCATTTATAAATTCATGCAGTTGTTTATTTATTCATGCATTCGTTCATACATACACTTATTAATTTGTTCACTCACTCATTCCTGCATTTATTCATTCACTCATTCATTTCTGCATTTATTTGTTCATGTATTCATTGATTCATACATTCATTTATTAATTCATACACTAAGTCATATGTTCATGCATCCATTCACACACTCATGTATTCATTCATTCATTCATTCATTCATTTATATACAGTTAATTAAATTTGAGTAAATTGTTTGGTACACACGTCGGTTTGAGTCGGATGAGTTCAGTACGTTATTTATTTAGCAGAGAGAAAACAAAACAATCATTAATTTTTAATTTTTATTAAACAATGTATTACTGAGCACATCTTTAAATATTTAGGAAATTCAGTGAAATCATGATCATAAAAAACATTGTTTTGTCTTATTCTCGTAAACCTACTGATAATATTTCTTCCATTAATGTATCGCTTGCTTAAGAGTGATGGTACATTCTGCCTCCGCCATTTCACTGTGGCTCCAGACATTCATTTCAACAGTCATGGCATTGTGACTGACTAATTTAATGAAGCACATTCTGACAGTCATGAGTTTTGACATCTCTATTGAGACTATATTATATTCATATGCACCACTGTTCAAATGATTTTGGTTGGTAAGATTTTTGAAATGTTTTGAAAGGAGTCTTTTGAGCTTAGCAAGGCTATATTTATTTGGACAAATCACAGTAATAAGGTGAAATAATTTAAAGATTTTAGTATTATTCTCTTTATATAATGCCATATTATAGACTTCAATGTCCACGATCCTTTTGAAATAATAATATTGATAATTTGATGCTTTATGTTTGTGGAAACTCTGATATAATTTTAGGATTCATGATAAATAGAAAGTTAAAGTGAACAGCATTTATTTAATATGGAAATATCCATTCATTCATTTTCCTTCAGCTCTATAGTCTCTATTTCAGTGGTCACCACAGCGGAATGAACCGATAACTATTCCACCACATGTTTTAGCAGCGGATGCCCTTCCATCTGCAACCCAGTACTGGGAAACACCCATGCACTCTCACATTCTCACACACACACACACACACACACACACTAAAGCCAATTTAGTTTATTTAATTCACTTATAGCGCATGTGTTTTGACTGTGGGGGAAACCGGAGCACGTAGAGCCGGGTGTCCACACTCCGTCCTGGAGGGCCGGTGTCCTGGATAGTTTAGCTCCAACGCTAATCAAACACACCTGAACCAGCTAATCAAGCTCTTACCAGACATACTAGAAACTTCCTCCAGGACCGAGTTTGGACACCCCTGACCTAGAGGAAAACGGGGCAAACACGGGGAGAACATGCAAACTCCAAAAGAAAAAAGACTTCCCTGTTTCCTGCAGCTGAAGGTAAAGGCAGTGTTGTTGTTGTTGTGGTGTTTCAGCCAGAGCCGGATCTTCCTCTGTGTCCGTATGTGATCGGCCTGACGGGCGGCAGTGGCTCCGGGAAAAGCTCCATCGCTCGTAGGCTGGAAGATCTGGGCGCTGAGAGGATTGACTGCGATCTGCTCGGACACGAGGCCTACCTGCCGGAAACATCCGCATATCACAGGGTCATCCAGGAGTTCGGCACAGGTGTGGACAACAGAGAAAATACAAGTCAAGTCAGATTTATAATTCTTATAATTCTGGAAGGCTAATAATTCTGAGTTCAACTTTATATAACAATAGGTGTTTTCAAAAACAAAATGCTCCGATAATCTAATATAATTTCTAATATACTGATAACTGAGTTCCATTGACTCAGTATTGCTGAAAGAATGCAGCACTTTGTCAGTAAATGAGGATTTTTAAGATGAATCCCCAGCATGCTTTAAGTCAGACTGTGTCAGGAGATTAAATGTTACTGTAACTGTAGTTGATATGATGATTATTCAATAGTTTGCGAAGCTAACAGTGTTATTTCATTCATTAATTCGTTTTCTTTTCGGCTTAGTCCCTTGATTAATCTGGGGTCGCCACAGCGGAATGAACCGCCAACTTATCCAGCATATGTTTTACGCAGCGGATGCCCAGCTGCAACCCATCACTGGGAAACACCCATACACACTCATTCACACACATACACTATGGTCAATTTAGCTTATTCAATTTACTTATACCACGTGTTTGGACTTGTGGGGGAAACCAGAGCACCCAGAGGAAACCCACACAAACACAGGAAGAGAATATACAAACTATACACATCAATGCCAACTGACCCAGCCGTGGCTCAAACCAGCGACCTTCTTGCTGTGAGGCGATTGTGCTACCCTCTGCGCCATTGTGACGCCCATAGAATAATATTTTAGTTTGTCAACCCAATACAATCTGAAGAGACTCAACATTTAAACTACTAACCATTTAATAATATATGTAAATACGGAATAATTTATGAGGTGACACGGTGGCTCAGTGGTTAGCACTGTCACCTCATAGCAAGAAGGTCGCTGATTCGATTCTCCGTGTGAAGTTTGCATGTTCTTCCCGAGTTCGCGTGGGTTCCCTCTAGGTGTTTCGGTTTCCTCCACAGTCCAAACACATGCGGTATAGATGAATTGAACTAAATTAGTGCATGTGTGTGAATAAGTGTGTATGGATGTTTCCCAGTACTGGGTTGCAGCTGGAAGGGCATTTGCTGTGTAAAACATATACTGGATAAGTTGGCGGTTCATTCCACTGTGGCGACACGTGATGAATAAAGGGACTAAGCTGACGGAAAATGAATGAATGATAATATATAATAATATTTAAGCTGGGTGGCATGGTGGTGCAGTGGGTAGCCCTGTTGCCTCACAGCAAGGTCGCTGGTTCGAGCCTCAGCTGGACCAGTTGGCATTTCTGTGTGGAGTTTGCTTCTTGTGTTGGTGTGAGTTTCCTCCTAAAGCTAAATTGTCCGTAGTGTATGTGTGTGAATGAGTGTGTATGGGTGTTTCCCAGTGATGGGTTGCAGCTGGAAGGGCATCCGCTGTGTGAAACATATGATAGATAAGTGGTTCACTCTGCTGTTAAGCATTGTACGAAACATACTACTAATGTTTATTTTTAATTTTTTTATTATAACATTTATTTAAAGATTTACAATTACAGAACAGTGGTATAGGTGTCTCATGTCATCATGAACAATAATATAGCCATCTATTATACAATCGTCCATCGGCTAGTAATTCAAGTCTTTTGTGAAGGGTAAAAACAAAAGATGAAGGGTAAAACCCAAAAAATAAATAAATAAATAAATAAAATAAAAATAGTCTTTCAAGATACATTCTCCAAATACTCCCACAGAGGGTTCCAGATATGCCAGAAATCATCAGATTTCTGACGCAAGTCATAAGTCAGTTTTTCCAAGTGTAAGAAAATGGCAATCTGATCTTTCCACATATTGACCGAAGGAATGTTAGGAGAGGACCACAACAGAAGAAGACATTTTCATGCTAGATATGTACAAAAGTGTAACACAGATTCTAGTCCATGACTAAGGTGTAGAGCAGATTTACAATTGAGAAGATAAATAGCTGGAGAGAGGGCAAAAGGTTTACCTATAATCTTCTGTACTAATTTGTGCATTTCTTTCCAGTATGCCTTAATCATGTCACAGTCCCAGAATACATGCGTCACAGTACCAACATTGGATTTGCACTTAAAACAACTTCGAGAAACATTAGGAAATATCTTATTTAGACGAACTGGTGTTAAATAAGTTCTGTAAAAGAATTTAAAATTTTGCTCGTGGTTTGATATTGTGGCACCTTTAAAAAATATACCAGAACAGACTGAAAGCCATTCTTCTTCACTAAAATTTGTTCCACAGTCTTTCTCCCATATAACTTTCAAGGAAGTAAGGGAGGAACACCCTAAATTAGATAACAGTGAGTAAAAAGAAGATATCTTCCCTTTGAGGGAAAATGAAGAATACAATTGTTTTTCCAAGTCAGAAAGATCAAGACGTATTCCACCATCCTTAAGGGATGATTCTAGAAAATGTCGTAGCTGCAAAAATGTGTAAAAGTCATTATTTGGTAAATGAAATTCCTGTTTTAATAACTGAAATGATTTCAGGTTCCTGTTGTCAAATATCTGATCTCATTCCAAAATCCCCTTTAATCTCCATGATCGAAAACCAATGTTTTGATACCACTAACGTTTTTTTCTTTTAGTTATGGACACTTGTAATCATTTTCAATGTCATCAGATTGAGTCTAGTTAAGATTTTCTTTCATTTTATACTCTCCTTTATTCAGGATTTGTGTTTGTTTCTCAGATATTCTCAACGAGGATAAGAGCATTAACAGAAGAGTGCTGGGCAGGAAAGTCTTTGGTAACCAGGTAATTGAACTCAGCAGATGATGAACGTACCTGCATTCAGCACGGTTTCTGTTGCGCTCACATTTTGTGTGTTTATCAGGAGCGTCTGAAAGCTCTGACTGATATCGTGTGGCCTGAGATCGCTCGGCTAGTCAAGAAAAGAATCGATCAAGCTAAACAACAAGGTGAAGCGCTTTTCCTCTCGTGATTTGCTTGACTCATTTATGCTGTGTGTGTAAATGTGATCAATCTTCTGCAGGGAAGTGTGTTTGTGTTGTGGACGCGGCTGTGCTGCTGGAGGCCGGATGGACACACTTGGTTCATGAGGTTTGGGTCGCAACTATCCCAGAGGACGAGGTACTGTAGATCCTGAATATGTCATTCTATTTATAAATGCAGTGTGTCACTTTTTTTAGTTAGAAATCATCCTAAATCAACGATATAAGCAGCCAGTTATAAGCTTATAATAATGTTTTCTGATTTGAGTGTTATTGATAGGCAGGGCTGCACGATACTGGGAAAATACTCCAATAGAGCTTTTCCCTTGGAGAAATGCCATTTTCTTAGCTTTAAAATTGCAACATTTCAAATTTGGAATGAAAGAAAAAAGCTAATATTTTCTATACTTGTATATGTCGGGGGTGTCCAAACTCTGTCCTGGAGGGTGTAGCTCCAGCCCTAATCAAACACACCTGAACCTGAATTTCCTGGCAAGTGTGTTGAAGCAAGTTGGAGCTAAATTGGGACTGAGTTTGGACAGCCCTGATGTATGTACTGTGGTGTGAAAAAGTGTTTTCCCCCTGGTTTTTTTTTTCTTTTATTTTTTGCATGTTTGTCACACTTTGTTTTGAAATCTTCAGGCTAATTTAAATATTAGTAAAATATAACACATGTAAACGCATCATGTAGTTTTTAAATGAAGGTTTTCATTATTAATGGAAAACAAGATTCAAAACTAACATAGCCCTTTGTAAAAAGTGTTTGCTCCCTAAACCTAATGACTAGGGCTGTAACGATACACCAAACCCACGATTCGGTTCGTATCACGATTTTTGACCCACGATTCGATTCGTATCATGATTTTTTTTCGTGAGGGGTGGGAATTTTTTTTTTTTTTAAACAATATTTTTTATCAATTAATTTGAAAAATCTTTATAAACTGAACACCAAAGAACAAGATTAACCATGCAAATTATTAACTATATAAATAGCCAAATATTAAATAAATAAATAGACAAAGCTATAACACTTCTGTTTTTTTTTGTAACACAATACTGTTGAAAAACAAACAGAACTAAACTCCATTGTGGAGATGATTCGAGCATGTTGAAAATTCTTTTTCAATCAAGTTCTCTTTACATTTAAGAGATGTAAACTTTGCCTGACAAATGTGGCAGCATGTGGAGGAAACACAACTAATATATACAAAGCGCACAAGAATGAGGCTGCCAAAATGGGCAATGCAGTAAGAAAAAATCGACCGCAGAAGTCAGACGAACAGGTGCAGCCATCAATTAGTGATGCACAAAATATAGGAGGGACAATGTGAGGTGGAACAAATGCACTGATGCAGTAACCAAGAATCTCTGCGAAAAAAATAGTGTCTTTCAATCCTTTTTTTTTTCTTTTGGAGACCTCGTAACCACACCCGACAGCTATAATGAATTGTCCAGACATACATATTTCTCCAAAACAGCTATTCTATGAGCCTACAAACGTATCCGTGGTGAGCTGCAACAGCCCAATTCCACCACAGTCGAGTATTTATCACTTACAACGGATGTGGACGAGTACAAAAATGACACTTTACATGTCGCTAACTTTCCATTTCATTGACACGGAATGGACACTGGCGTCAAAATGCCTCCAAACTGAACCTAGCTGTGCACCAACACAAATGAGAAGATGGAGAAAGCCCGCACGGACCGTGCCCTTTCTGCTGTGAACTATTAAATTATTATTTTCCCCGGAGCGGAACAAATTTTCACCGCACAGTTGGACAGGCACAAACAAAAATACAATTCATACATTTTTCTTGGAAAAAAAAATCTTTTTGAAACGAATTTCGTTAGGTATAATTTTTATCTTAATTGTGATGTAGTTTTGGTTGGTCAGTTAACTACTAGATAAAAAAGAATAATGAATAACCTTTGCGGTGATGCGCTTCAAAACAAGCGCGCTATATGATTCAGCGCCAAAACACAAGTTGCCGTGCGATTGTGTTGGTTTGGTAAATAAAATAGCCTAAATAAAATTAAAGTTAAATATTCATAGTTTCAGAGAACCCCATATTAAAGTCGGGACATCTGGTGAACGCCCATCCCTCTCTGTGCAGCCAGATTAACAGTGTGAGCAAAGCATCTTATATGCGGTGAAAACAACCGGCCGCTTCGACAGCATTGGCAATGTTTCGTTGTCTGTTGTCACGGGAACTTTTGATATGCTGATCTTCCAATCTATCACAGCCTCTTTACGTATTCTGTGTGTACTTTACGTATCATCTGTATGTTGGTTGTGTTGCCTGTCACTAAAGCACTTACGGCATATTGTGTGGGTCTTGTCGATCCCGCAATTGCCATCCTTTATCTCCACTGGGTAGCTGAAATGTTGCCATACTGCTGCTGACTTATATGAAAAGGGAGGGTCCGCAATCTCTGGGTCAGTTGCCATGTTTCCTCACGTTCTTCTTCAACTAGCTCAACTTTTGCAGGAAGGCGTTACATGATTGAAGAGTTAGTCACGGGTGTGTCGCGATTCTTCCTTATCACATCGCGACACAGGATTGTGGATCTTAGTGTCGCGATTTCGGTTTCATATCGCATATCGTTACAGCCCTACTAATAACTGTGTGAGCCACCCTTAGGAACAACAACTGCAGTCAAGTTTTTATGATAACTTGAAATGAGACCTGTTACAGCTCTGTGGAGGAATATTGTTGTAATTCAGCCACATTAGAGGGTTTTTGAGCATGAATCGCCTTTAAAGGTCATGCCACAGCATCTCAATTGGATTCAGGTCAGGACTTTGACTAGGCCACTCCGAAGTCTTCGTTTTGTTCTTCTTCAACCATTCAGAAGTACCTTGCTGTTGTGCTTTGGATCACTGTGTTGCTGCAGAACCCAAGTTCGCTTCAGCTTGAGGTCACTAACAGATGGCCAGACAGGACATGTTGGTACACGGCAGAATTCATGGTTCCATTTAGCACCGCAAGTCTTCAAGGTCCCGAAGCAGCATAACAGTATTTTCCCAGAAATTTTGAAGATCATCGATATGTTTTCTGGCAAAATTGAAATGGGCATTTATGTTCTTTATGCTTAACAGTGTTTTTTGTCTTGGGACTCTGACATGCAAACCATTTTTTCCAGTCTCCAGTGAGTCATGAACACTCACCTTAACTGAGGCAAATGAGGCCTGCAGTTCTTTGGATGGTCTTTCGTGGCCTCTTGCACAAGAGTTGTTGCTGCGCTCTTGGGGTAATTTTGACCGGCCGGCCACTCCAGGGAAGCCCAAAGCTTTAGAAATGGCTTTATAACCTTCTCCAGAATGGTAGATCTCGGTTTTCTTTCTCTTGAATTTCTTTGAATCTTGGCATGATGTCCAGCTTTTGAGGATGTTTTGGTCTACTTCAGTTTGTCATGCAGGTCCTATTTAAGTGATTTCTTGATTGCGAACAAAACTGCCTAACGTGTTTGTGTTATTTTTTACTATTATTTTAATCAATAAATTTAATTGATGGGCGACATGGTGGCACAGTAGGTAGTGCTGTCGACTCACAGCAAGAAAGTCGCTGGTTCGAGCCTCGGCTGGGTTAGTTGGCATTTCTGTGTGGAATTTGCATGTTCTCCCGTGTTTGCGTGGGTTTCCTCCGGGTGCTCCGGTTCCCCCCGCAGTCCAAAGAAATGCAGTACAGGTGTATTAGTTCGGCTAAATTGTCCGTAGTATATGTGTGTGAATGAGAGTGTATGGATGTTTCCCAGAGATGGGTTGCAGCTGGAAGGGCATCCAACTGCTGGATAAGTTGGCGGTTCATTCCGCTGTGGTGACCCCGGATTAATAAAGGGACTAAGCTAAAAAGAAAATGAATGAATGAATTTATTCGATGATTTGAAACATTGTGATAAAGATGCAAAATACATAAGAAATTAGCAATGGACAAACACTTTCACACCACTGTATATCTAATGCATTTATTCTTCAGAAATCTGCTCACTCTACTGGCAGTTGCAGTGTTTTTGTTTAGTTTGTTTTTTAAAGGGATAGTTCAGCCAAAAAATTAAATTTGCTAATTTGTTTTTCACGGTTTCAACTCTGTTTGTGTTTCTTTCCTCTGTTGAATACAAAGGAAGATATACTGAAGAGCGCTGGGGGTAAACACCACTTCCATAGGACTTTTATTTGTTCGTACTAGGGCTGCTTTTTCCACAGTTCCTCAGAATATTTTCTTTTGTGTTCATTAGAAAAGGAAACCCAAATATGTTTAGCAGGGCTTGAGTGTGTAAAGGGCGATGGAAGTTTGGGTGAACTGTCCCTTTAAGGCAATTTATATGCAAGTTTGTGATTCAGTTTATATTTTTATTTTAAATAAAAACTAGATATTCACCAGTCAGCATCTACAGTCTTTACCACCTCTTTATTAAAATCAATATTAGACTATTTCATGTGTGTGTCTCAGGCAGTGAAGCGTATAGTCCAGCGTGACGGTGTGAAAGAGGAAGACGCAGCGAGGAGACTGAAGAGTCAGTGGCTGAATGCTAAGCTGATCGGACATGCTAACGTAGTGCTGTGCACACTGTGGGAACCAGAGGTCACTCAGAAACAGGTACACAACACAGAGAATAAGTGAATCGCATTTATACACTCAAACACACACAGCTGATCACGACTGCGTGTTTTCCACAGGTATTAAAAGCCTGGAGCCTCTTACAGCAGAGGATTCAGAAAAGACAAGAAACAAGATCTTCACTCTGACAACTCAAAACCAAAAGCAGATCTCTACAGAAATATTTTAAAAATCGACCGTCTTCCTTAGTTGAGCATTTCATGTGCATCTTTTTTTTATTATGTTAGAATTTCTTGCATAAAACATTAGCATATGAGCCAGTTAATGTACCTGTTCAGGCTTTTCTAATGCTGCGAGACAGAAAACGCCTTGTGCACTTTCATTACACCTGCAATATACGGTTTATCATCTATTCTTGTGCCTATATAGTTGGTTTTTATTCGGTTGTCATCTTGACATTTCATTTACTCATGTTTCTTTTTTTCTTCAGCAGATTTACAAATTGAGATTTTGAAAGTAGATGGTTATTAATAAATACTGTGCCTCTTGTAGACCAAAATTAATTGATTAACCTGTTGAGCTCAAATAAATGACAATTTTAGACTAATTTAAGACGTTTGTGTTTGATGTAACAGTGAAAACATGTGCTATACATTATGTAGCTTTTAAAAATAAAAACTATTACTTTAATACATTTATTCTTTATATTTACATGCATGTACAACTTTAAAATGTCTTTGTTGGTATTTTTACTTGCTAGAAATCACACATCCCTGGGTTATGTAGAAAAACCGTATTCAAACTTGCATTTTCTTTCATGTTTTTCCCCCCTAGCAGATTTATAAATCCAGATTCTGAAAGCAGATGGTTATTAATAAACACTGTGCCTCTTGTAGACTGAGTTTTAATTAACCCACAGAGATCAAATCAATAGTGATTTTAGACTAATTTAAAACATTTGTTTGATGAAACAGTGATCATGTACATTATGTAGCTTTTAAAATTAAAACAACTTTAATACATTTAATCTTCATATTTACATTCATCTACAACTTTAAAATGTCTTTCTTGGTATTTTTACCACACATCCCTGGGTATGTAGAAAAACCGTATCAAATAAATAGCAATTTTAGGCTAATTTAAGACATTTTTGTTTGATGAAACAGTATTCTTGCTACAAAGATTATCTTGTAGCCAAAAAAACCCAGTAACTATTAACTTGATTAATAAAACTTTAATTCTTCATATTTACGTGTATTTAAAATGTCTTTGTTGGTATTTTTGCTTGCTAGAAAAATCACACATCCCTGGGTTATGTAGAAAACGGTATTCAAACTTGCGTTTTCTTTCATGTTTTTTTTTTTCCCTCAGTGGATTTACAAACTCAGTATTTATTCATAACCATCCGCTTTCAGAACCTGTGCCTTTTGTGGACTTAAATTAATTGAATAACCTATAAAGATCAAATAAATGGCAACTTTAGGCTAATTTAAGACATTTTTGCTTGATTTAACAGTGAATAAACTACATATTGCTACAAATTATGTAGATATAAAAAAAGAAACTTTTATTAAAATCAAAATAAAACTTTAATACATTTATTCTTCATATTGACATGCATCTACAACTTTAAAATGTCTTTCTTGGTATTTTAAGTTACTAGAAATCACACATGCCTGGGTTATGTAGAAAAACAGTATTGAAACTTACATTTTCTTAGGGGTTTTTCCTAGCGCATTAACAAATTGAGAATCTGAAAGCAGATGGTTATTAATAAATACTGTGCCTCTAGCAGACTAAAATGAATTGACTAACCTATAAAATGGCAAATGGCAAATTTAATGTGACAGTGTAATGTAATTTAAATGTGTTTAACTTGTGAAAAACATTGGCTACACATTATGTAGCCATTTAAAAGAAAACTATTAATTTGGTTTTAATAAAACTTCAACACATTTATTCTCCATATTTACATGCATTTACAACTTTAAAATGTCTTTGTTGGTATTTTTGCTTGCTAGAAATCACACATCCCTGGGTTATGTAGAAAAACACTATTCAAGCTTGCATTCTTTCATGTTTTTTTCCCCCCTAGCAGATTCACAAATTGAGATTATGAAAGCAGATGGTTATTAATAAACACTGTGCCTCTTGTGGACTGAAATTGATTAATTGATTAGCTATTAAGCTAATTTAAGACATTTTTGTTTGATGAAACAGTGAATATTCTTGCTACAAAGATTATCTTGTAGCCACGAAAAAAATAAATAAATAAAACAGTAACTATTAACAAAACTTTAATTCTTCATATTTACATGCATTTACAACTTTAAAATGCCTTTGTTGGTATTTTTACTTGATAGAAATCACACATCTCTGGGTTATGTAGAAAACGGTATTCAAACTTTCATGTTTTTTTTTTCCTCAGTGGATTTACAAACTCAGTATTTATTCATAACCATCCGCTTTCAGAACGTGTGCCTCTTGTGGACTCTAATTAATTGACCTATAAAGATCAAATTAATGGCAATTTTAGGCTGATTTAAGACATCTTTGCTTGATATAACAGTGAATAGACTACATATTGCTACAAATTATGTAGATATTAAAATCAAATTAAAAAACATTTAATACATTTATTCTTCATATTTACATGCATATACACTTTTAAAATATCTTTCTTGGTATTTTGTGTTACTAAAAAAATAAAAAAAAAAACACAACGCACATCACTGGGTCATGTAGAAAAACAGTATTAAAACTTACATTTTCTTAAGAGTTTTTTGCTAGCAGATTTATAAATTGAGAATCTGAAAGCAGATGGTTATTAATAAATACTGGGCCTCTTGTAGACTGAACATAATTGACTAACCTATAAATGGCAAATTTAACAGTTGTTTGATGTAACAGTGAACATATGTGCTACAAATATTATGTAGCTATTAAAAATGAAACTATGATTTTAATAAAACTAATACATTTGTTTAAAAAAAAAAAAAAAAAAAAAAGAAATCACACTCACAGAGATCAAATAAATAGTGATTTTAGACTAATTAAAGGCATTTGTTTGATAAACCGTGATTATGTATATTATTCATTCATTTTCTTGTCGGCTTAGTCCCTTAATTAATCAGGGGTCGCCACAGCAGAATGAACCGCCTATGTATATTATGTAGCTATTAAAAATGAACCTGATTTTAAAATAACTAATACATTTATTCTTCATATTTACGTGCACTTATTGTACCGTATTCAAACTTTTTCTTTCATGGTTTTTTCCCCTCAGTGGATTTACAAACTCAGATTCTGAAAGCAGATGGTTATTAATAAACACTGTGCCTCTTGTGGATTAAAATTAAGAGATCAAATAAATAGAAATTTTAGACGAAGGGATTAATTGATATATCAGTGATTATTCATTTATTCGATCATTTTTCTTCGACTTAGTCCCTTTTTTATCAAGGGTGGCCACAGTGAAATGAACCACCAACATCCAGCATGTTTTACGCAGCAGATGCCCTTCCAGCCACATACACTCTCTCAGTCACACATGCACTCATACACTACAGCCAGTTTAGTTCATCCAATTCACCTATACTGCGTGTGTTTAGACTGCATGTGCTCCCTGTGTTGGTGTGGGTTTCCAAACTCCACACAGAAACACCAACTGGTTCAGCCGGGACTCGAACCAGCAACCTTCTTACTGTGAGGCAACAGTGCTAACCCCCAAGCTCCCCAATGGTGACTATACTTGCTACAGATATTATGTAGCTATTGAAACTTTGATTTAATAAAACTTCAATACATTTATTCTTCATATTTACATGCATATACAGCTTTAAAATGTCTTTCTTGGTATTTTAACTTACTACAAATCCCACATTTCACCCCAAGTGATGTAGAAAATGGTATTTAAAACGCAAGTAAATGTCTAAAACCAGGAAAAGTGATATATTGTGTATTACAACAGTTTCTAGTGACTTTAAAAGAGTTTAAAGGGTGCTTTTGTTGTTTCAGCATCATATAAGCACATGTTTTCTAATGTTTTAATCGAGGGCCGTTTCTCGTGCTTCACATTACAGGTTTCGTTTTTTCACTGTGAGTCGAGCCGAACACAGCGCCTGGCCCAAACTGTTGGACGCACAGCATTTGTAGATCCCAGAATCCCCTGGCGTTACATGGGCGAGTGTGAGCGTGAAAATACCGTTCGCTTCATAATTCATCTGAACGCGGCCGTTCTTCTCCAGCGGGACTTCGTCACACAGCCAAACCACTTCAGGGTCAGGATATCCTGCAAACAAAGGGATTTTAGGGAATTATAGTCTAAAACAACTGAAATGGGGAGTTAATTCGTTCAGACATGCTTTTATACTTGGCGTTTTACTAAAATACAAGTCAGCTACTGGCATGAAGAGTATGAGAAAAATAAAAACATACAGGCAAAACCAAATTAATACCGGTGGCTCCTGATTACACATTATGAAGTTAAATCAATCAGTCCATAAAGGAATAGATAATTAAATTACCTCCAATGACAATAACCATTTCAAAATGTACCGTGAAGTGCTTTGAAATATGCAGTTTTATTCAATGTTTGACGTAAACTCAACTGAAACTCAAAAGAGAGGGTGGGACATCAAGTAGCTCCTACCCCTTTAAAAAAAACAGCTCTGCCAGTTAGTGGTTGAGCTCAAGGACAGCAAATAAGAAGAGTCTTGAAGGATGCGGGGCATGTCACATACTAGAGAGCATTTGATTGGTCAGAAGATTTGATGAGAAACTGAAGAGGGAAATCGCTGATCCATTTAGGAAGAGACAAACTACACAGTTTGGATGTTTTTTTAGGTTTATATCTTCAAAATGCAAATTCATTCACTGTTTGAGCACACAAGCTTATAAAGATTGAAGGACTGATACTAAAATCTAAAAAAAAATTAATTTGACAGGACCTTTAAAAATGCACATCAAATATTTTGTAAGTGTCTTTAAAAATAGCCTTATGTGACTGATTTTGCATTCCAGACTCATGAACACATTTTAGGGCTCCTTAAAGTCAAATTATTTATAACACTTTCCACTAGTGTAAGCAAAGTCTAGTGTGGACAAGACTGATTTTAAAAAGGAGAAACTTAACTAATACACACTGAACACATCTAAGTACCAAAAGACTTTGGAAACCTTTAAAAGGTTTAAGAATCCCTGGGGTACCCTTTTTAGTGTTTATATGAACACGATTATCTTTATGATGATAGAACAAATTGTGGTTATGTGTGTGTGAAATTACGAATAACAAATGTAGCAGGACATTAAATTACTGCTTACTACCACTCCTCCCTCTGCCTGCAGAGCTCCAGGCCCATCTCAGAGCATTTCTTGAAAAATGTCGGAGGTAGACTTCACCTGAAAGAGGGGGGTTTCATGGCCCTTTAACAAATTAAGAGTTTACAAAAACTATAAATGTTAAGACTTAATGTAACTGAAATATTGAGTTCAAGTACTTAAACATTTTAAAATAATTTGAGCTACTACAAATAATTTATAAACGTATGACTACCTGAGGTTATGGGATAGTTCACGTAAAATATTATTAATAATAATAATAATAATAATAATAATAATAATAATAATAATAATAATAAATTATTATTATTATTATTATTACTACTACTACTACTACTACTACTACTACTACTACTGCTGCTGCTGCTGCTGCTAATACTACTAGCAGCCCTCAAGTGGTTCTGAATTTTGAGTTTCTTTATTCTGCTGAACAAAAATGAAAATATTTTGAAGAAACCTAAAAAAATATATAATAATAATAATAATGAAATAAAAAAAGCAGCCATTTGCATCTATGGTAGGGACAAATAAAAGTATGACAGTCTGTGTCTTTGACCATTGATTTCCATAGTAGAAAAAGCAAATACGGAGGAAGTTAATGGCTACAGGTATTCTGCTTTCAAAACATCTTATGTTTAACAGAGCAAAGAAACTTCTAGATTTGGAACAAGTGAAATATGAGCAGATGACTTTATGTCTGGGTAAACTACCGCTTTAAGACCATTGTGGATTCAATTTAGAAATGGAATTTATTGGACCAATTTCAATTACACCAACATTGTGAGTTCTTAAATGTAATTTATAATAGTCTTAAAAAGCTCAAGTTTGACTCTGTAAAACCTGCAGAAACCACATTATTTAAGACCATCAAGGCTGTTGAGTAAAGACAATAATAAATGTTAGAACTAGGCAAAAAACTGAGCATTATTTATTACATTTCTTATAAAACCTCAATGTGCAGGAGGAAACTCAGTGTTTCTTCTGCTTGTATGTTTTTTTTTATTCTCCAAGTGCTCATATATTTTGACTTGCACTAAGCAAACCAATTTCAGCAAAAATAATAATAATAATAATCTTCTAATGAAGGGAAAAAAAGAAAGAAAAAGTTGACTATCTTACATGAAAGAGTAGTAAATTAACAGCACATTATGATTTTTGGGTGGACTATATCTGCGTATCCTAACATATCCAGTAAATGCTTTGAGAAGCATTGTGTTGAGTACCATGTACTGTACAGGCCAGATGAACTGTGGCTCCAGAGCTCTCAGTGAGGTCACGCAGGCCTTGCTGGAAACGTGGTTCACGCCGCAACTGTATTTGCAGAGATGCTACATGTTGTTTGGCTTCTCCAAGAGGATGATCTGAAATACAGTAAATACAGTACACACATGCAACCAAAAAGAGATTCTTTTCAAGCACTTCATTACATGCTGCTCTCATTTGTCTTACCATGTAAACAAACGGGAGACAGTGGTCCGTCAGATCTGCTACAGCGAACCATCCGTTTGAGTGCCAGCAGGGCTTTACCAGTTTTCTGAAATGCACAAACATATGCGTTTTGTGATGTACAATTAATATTAATAACCAGCTGGAGGAACGGCCATCAGCAACTACATACAGCTAATAAATAGAAACGGTGAGCCCTCGTGTGAGGTTAACTCATTTTCAAATATTTCCCAAGTGATGTTTAAAAGTTTTTTTTTAGATGTTAGTATTGTTAGCTTTTAAGATATCTATAATCTAATGTGCGCCAAAGCAGTGACAAAATTCACATTTAGAAGATCTAAAACTGATATAAACCCCTGCTCTCTGAAATTCTTGATTCTAAATCAGGGGTGTCCAAACTCGGTCCTGGAGGGCCGGTGTCCTGCAAAGTTGTTCCAACCCCAATCAGACCCACCTAGGCTAGCTAATCAAGCTCTTACTAGGCTTTCTAGAAACATCCCTGCAGGTGTGTTGAGGCAAGTTGGAGCTAAAATCTGCAGGACACCAGCCCTCCAGGACCGAGTTTGGACATGCCTGTTCTTAATGGTCAATCACAATATTCCAATGTAGTTATTCTCCAGGCGTCACGGTGGTACAGTGGGTGGTTTATCTATTTATTTTTTATATAATGCCATGTCAGCAACCAAAGCTATTTTCATGGCAGGAACATTTCAATAATAAATATACAATTAAAAATCAACAAACAAACGAATACATAAATTAAATAAGATTTTTTGTTAATACATGATAAAAATTCTAAAATCTTTTCTGGTGTCACTTTGCTAAAAATGTCCTTAATAGAGTCAATTTCATTAAAAGGTCTTCTGGAATCATTAAGAGCAGGACAGTCCGGTACAGTGGGTAACACGATCACCTCTCAGCAAGAAGGTCACTGGTTCGAGCCTCGGCTGAGTCAGTTGGCATTTCTGTGTGGAGTTTGCATGTTCTCCCCATGTTGATGTGGGTTTCCTCTGGGTGCTCCGGTTTCCCCCACAAGCCCAAAGACATGTGGTACTGGTAAATTGGGAAAGATAAATTGGTCCTTGTGTATGTGTGTGAATGAGTGCATGTGGATGTTTCCCGGTGATGGGTTGCAGCTGGAAGGGCATCCGCTGCGTATAAAAACACATGCTGAATAAGTTAACAGTTCATTCCACTGTGGCGACCCCAGAATAATAAAGGGACTGAGCTGACAAGAAAATGAATGAATGTTATTCTCCAATAACAACCTGTTATGCAGGCTCATCAAGGTACTATGATTAATCTTCGCCGTTAGTTAATCGCTTCAAATATTTGGCGCCATCTTGTGACTAAACAAGTATGTTGTAGGTCCAATCGTTTTTCTTCCTCTGAGTAAATTAACTCAGATAAAAAAAATTGTTTTGTTTAGTAGTTTTATTTCGTGCCAAGCAACCACAAAATAAATGGGATGACGTACATACAGACTGTGGTTTGTGCAAAATAAAGCCCTTCAGTTTTATACGACCGCTGTTGATAAACCTGGCCGGCTTTAATCTGCAAGAACATGCACATTATAAATTTACTAACTAACTAACTAACTAAATAAATAAAAATTGTTTAGTTTTCATACCTTCCACTTCTGTTTGGCCAAGAACTTTCTCATCTTGTCTTTGTTGAGGGATTTGATTGACCTGGAGTTCGAGTCGTCAAACAAGGCTATCCAGGGATGAGCTAATGCTTTCCCACAGGACAGTCTTTTTCTAGGATCAGAAATTAATGACCACAAGTTTTGGCATCCAGAACACTTTGCATGAAAAGCTTTAACTGACATCATTTAAAAATGTGCATGATGTCCACACTGCCTGAAATCACCTCTTATCTTTTGTCAAAAGGCAGCTAATAAAATCTTTCGCCTCTTCTGAGATTCCATCAAAGCTCTCCGGATCAAACTCAAACCGTGCTGCAGTAACCAGAGCG
Source organism: Danio albolineatus (assembly GCA_903798035.1). Classification (NCBI taxonomy): domain Eukaryota; kingdom Metazoa; phylum Chordata; class Actinopteri; order Cypriniformes; family Danionidae; genus Danio; species Danio albolineatus. The sequence goes on from CAIGQQ010034268.1 coordinate 257,208, forward strand.
AAGGTTTCTGCATCGGTCTTTCCCTGGAATGGAGACTCGCCACTCAGCCTGAAAAAAGATGCATTACAGAAAACTAAAATACACACATTGAGACGGCAGTAATAAATAGAGGGCTTACAGGATGTAGCAGATGACGCCGATGCTCCACAGGTCAGTGGCCAGATCTACAGATTCATAATTCACAATCTCTGGAGCCACAAACTCTGGCGTTCCCTGCATCACCCTCAGACATTTCCCAGGCTCTGCAATGGATATGTAAAATACATTAGAACCAAACATGGGGAGAAAAAAAAATAAAAATAAATAAATTTCCTTCATGAAGCTGTTTGTTTTCAGTTTTCTAGTGTTAATTGGTTTTAAAATACACTCGCTGGCCACTTTATTAGGTACACCTCTCCAACTGTTTGTTAAGGCAAATTTCTAATCAGCCAATCACATGGCAGCAACTCAATGCATTTAGGCATGTAGACAGTCAAGATGATCTGCTGCAGTTTAAAAAGAGCATCAGAATGGGGAAGAAAGATGATTTAAGTGACTTTGAACATGACATGGTTGTTGGTGCCAGACAGGCTGAGTATTTCAGAAACTGCTGATCTACTGGGATTTTAACACTAAACCATCTCTAGGGTTTACAGAAAAAATATCCAGTGAGCGGCAGTTCTGTGGGCGCAAATGCCTTGTTGATGCCAGAGGTCAGAGGAGAATGGCCAGACTGGTTCCAGATGATAGAAAGGAAACAGTAACTCAAATAAGCACTCGTTACAACCGAGAAATGGAGAAGAGCATCTCTGAACACACAACACGTCCAACCTTGAGGCGTATGGGCTACAGCAGCAGAAGACCACACTGGGTGCCACTCCTGTCAGGAAACTGAGGCTACAATTGGCACAGGCTCACCAAAACTGGACAATAGAAGACTGGAGAAATGTTGCCTGGTCTGTGGAGAATTTGTAACAGGTGTGCTGTCAAATTGATGAAGACCGTTTCTTAATCTGCTGGTGTTTCTTGTTATTGCATGTGCTTTCTTAAATTGCAGCGCGTTAACCTTTCTCGGCCACCGTACATAACACACAAAAAGAAGCTATGACTTATAAAATACAAATAACTTTAGAAGTAGTGTTTTCGATTTACGTGCATAAATTTACATTAAAATGTCAAAATAGGAAAATAGAAAAATATAGAATTTGACTGACTTCGTAACCGCCTGGTTGATCTTTAGTCTATAAGTTGTCATTAAACTCAACGTTTCAGTTTTTAAAACATCAAAACCTTAAAGAAAAAAAATAATACTTTTTTTCCTACAGTGGAAGCTAAAGACCATTTTTACATCTCTCTGAAAATATCAAATATCTCTATATCTGAAAATATAATGTCTTCAAGTTTTCTAGCAGCAAAAATAAACATTCAGAATTTGTTAATTTAGCCAGGATTAGCAAAAATGTGGCTTTATGACCCAAAATAGATAAATATTCCATTTAATCGATTAATAGTTTTAATCGCTGTGTATGTATTTTTTTAACTGTACTAAAAGCATAAAAACGCAACATATTACACAAACACTTTTTTATCTTTAAAAATAATGCTACATTTATATAAAAATGATAATATCCGTGTCGGCATGTATCGGTTTCGGTCTGCGTAACCCCGCCCACCGCCAGTTTAACCAACCGTATTTCAGCACCCCGGGTTGCCTGCTGACAGAAAACACCGCTTATTTCATCAATTCATATCAGTCATGGACGCTGCCGAACAGACGGGGTCCGAGTCAGACACCGAATATCCTACATATCCTAACGAGCCTCGGCATCCCGCCAAAATAAAACGTGATCGACGGTATAAAAGTCGTATAAACATTGGAGAAGAAATAAAGAGATGGAAACAGCTCAGAAGAGACAAAGGTTTCAAATCGAACGCAGAGCTGGCTACTTATCTCCTTGACAGGTAAATATTTATTAAGTGATGTATTAACTGTAAAAGGAATATTTGAAGTACATTATATGAACAGTTACTCGCATTTACGACGCATTTCGTGGTACCTGGTTGTTAAGACCGTATAATAATCAAGACAGTGTGGCCGACTTGTGCGGAGATGCCTTTGCTAACCGAATTCGATAAATATTTATTTTAACCAAGAATTAAATTCACAAAAAAAAAAAAAAAAAAACATACAACAGCGTGGTCGCCATTTTGGGATCACGTGACCAAACGACTCTCTCATTGGCTGATTTCTGGAAGAGACACCAAACTCTTTTTAAATCGACAATGACTGCTTATTTTTGTGGTTGTTAGGCGTTATTTGTAGGATATTAGCGACTGAATCATCGCATTAAACTACCTCTGCAAGGTGTTTTGAGCGTTAATGCGGCTCTGAGGAGGAAATGATGGACCACGGTTATGCATTAGCCGCCAGAATGCAAGAAATTCTGCCGAAAAAAAGAAATCACTCGGAGGAGATAAGACGACTGAGGCAGAATAACAGAGTGAACATCGGGATAGCTTTCTCAAAATGGAAAGCGCTGAAGGCGGAGAAAGGCTTCAGAAATGACGCGGATGTTGCTTGTTATCTGCTGGACTGCCTGGACAGGTGTAGTTTCGTGGTTTAAAGCGGCTAACAAACGCATCTTGTGGTAAACAAAGCTGAATGCACGCCGACTGATGTTTTAGCTGTAATATGGTAAGACGAAGAGACAGTAAATGGAAAAATACGCACACTTAAAAAGGCACGATGTAAAAGTACATGTAAAACATGGGTTTGTTTTTGTAGTTACATGGTATCGACCAGCAGGAGTCTCTAGCGTGCTGATTCTCCAATTAATCGTGTTGTAAAGTTATTATTTTCATATGACTTGCATAGTTGTAAAGTGCAGAACAAGAGCAACAAAAATTGAAAACGAAGAAAATGCAGTTTACAACTTTTTTTTTGTATTTATAGGTAATAATGAATTTGCCAGGTATGATAAAATAGATTTACACATCGAATGGAGTACGAAAGTCCTAAAAGGCCATGCATTAAAATATTTTTTTCTCACTTATGTCGTGATCACGACATAATTATCTCGTGATCTCGACAAACAAAAAAAGTCGTGATCACGACAACTTTTTTGTTATATGTATTTATTATTATTATTATTATTATTATTATTATTATTATTATTATTATTATTAATAATAATAATAATAATAATAATATCTGGCCAGGGAGAGAATAGCCTAGCTGCAGACGCGCATTCGTGTAACATGTTAAAGGCGTTCAGAACAGCCATAATATTATGAGCGCAAACGCCTGTGATTAATGTACATTCATGATTACATTCATGTATATGATTATATACCATTATTTACAATAATATTCTCTCAACTGTTACCATTTTAAAGCAACTCTATATGGCACAATTTAAAGTAATTGTAAATAACTTGCGGAAAGGATCAAAGCAAAAGCAGGATCTTCATCATTCTTTAACTCATACATGCAGCAACTTATTTTGCGCCATATACTGTAGAGTTGCGTTAAAATGGTAATATAATATTATGGCTGTTCTGAACGCCTTTAACATGTTACACGAATGTACGTCTACAGCTAGGCTATTCTCTCCCTGGCCAGATATTATAATTATTAGTAATAATAATAATAATAATAATAATAATAATAAATACATAAATAAAAACAAAAAATAAGTCGTGATCATGACATAACTTCGTTATGTCGCGATCACGAGAAAATTATTTCGTTATCACGAGAAAACAACTTTGTCATGTCGAGATCACAAGAAAATGAGTTATGTCGAGATCACAAGATAAGATGTGATCACGACATTAACAAGAGAGAAAAAATATTTTAATGCATGGCCTCTTAGGACTTCCATAAATGAGTTGTGGAGGGAAAATAAGGTTATATACACTGACAAAAGTTGAGTGATGAGATTTAAATTAAGGACAACTAGCAATGCTTTTGGACTACATTGGCCCCCTGTCATGTAAAGTGTCATTTATTGTACTATTACTGTAATTTTTGCGGTTGATATTTATGTATACAGATGTACTTTATCTCAGCCAATTATAAAAGCCATAAAGTACACTGCGATGCTTTATACATTTAGTTCACGAACAACATTATCTATAAAACTACATCATGAAATTGAACTAAACTGATTGCATCTGACTTTGCACATTAAAATAAACTTTGTAATATGAAAATGTTAATTATATGCATATTACAGTAGATTTTAGAGCGGCGGGTCGGATTTGGTGGGAAATAGAGCGTTTACGTCACTTCCGTAAATACAAGTCTGCGCGCGGGTCTGTGGAGTTGGTCGGTTTTGAGATTAGGAAAGTTATCGGGAATTATCGGTCGTTCTTAACGGAAACTGCCGTCATCTCCAGAGGAAACAACTGTGGTCAAGGCAATGCCGGTTCGAGACGATAAAAGTCGACTTGCGAAAAAGGAAAGCGACCGAGTTCGCGGCAAAACGAGAATCAATATCGGCAGAGCGTTTGAGCAATGGAGACACTTCCGGGAGCTGAAGGGCTTTAAGAGTGACCCCGAGCTTGCGTTTTTCCTCCTGGACAAGACAGACATTTTTGTCCAATAGCTAACATGATAAATTCCATAGAACAATCCCTAATGACCTATGATAACAACATAATTCTACATGCCTTTCAGTTTTGGGCTTCAGTGATGGTAAAAGCTGCATCTCTCCCTAACCAGTTTATATACATTTGTTCATTTGCTTATTTATTAGTATAAAAGTAATTAAATAGTATAATAATTGCCTTTTCTTTACTCCAGCACAGTCTACGTAATGTTTCTGAGATTGTCTTTCTTTGTTATTTAAGGGCGTATTGTGACCTTTCAGAAGATCGATCCAGCATTTCTTCAATCTCTCCAATTCCGCCTCGAGAGCCACCTCAGAAATCAATGGGGCCTGGATTGCAATCTGAGGTAATGAAGAAAATATGCACGCTTGGTTTGTTAAATCAAACAATGCCAAGGTTTACTTTTAATTAATATTTGCTCTAAATATCTCAACTCTGTACAAGTCTGTATTTGCACCTGACTCCTTGTAAAACATTGTTATAGGCAACATTGAGGGATTCGCTCAGTTCGGAGCAGCTGTCAGACTCTGCAGATTGGGAATCAGGACTTGACAGAGTTTCAAAGGTTGAGGTTCACAAGTTCGGCTATGAGCATCCTCCATATCAGACAGTGAGTAATCGTAGATCATTGGGCAGGTTGTGCCATTCATTAGTCAATGCAATGCATTTCAGCAGATTGCACAAGACCGGGGCTTTAATGTAAATTCTGGACTGATACCAATGGCTGATGACTTGCTGGCCATGTGTATTTCTTTTAGCATGTACATTGTAAGCAATTATTTCATACCATATCACATTTTAAGGTATGTTAAATAAAAATAAATACAAAAGGCAGCTAAGTTTGATATTCTAGCCAGAGCCAAATCACACATTTATCACTTGACTAGTGTTCATTTTAATTAAATTCAATTCATGTTTATTTCTATAGCACTTTTACAAAATGTAGATTGTCAAAGCAGCTTAACATAGAAGTTCTAGTAATTTTAGGCTCAGACTCTTTTAAAAACGTAAAATCAACAGCAAAATAATTGTTAATCAATTGTAATTATGAATATTAATAATACCCATTTTTGTATATTGTAGTGAAATGTTACACTATAAAAAATAAAATGCATGTACTTTTTTTTTTTTTGATTATTTGTTTTTTTTTTAACCCAAAAATATCCACATTAGTTAATCTGGCTTAAAGTGCTACATTATGTGCACCACTTCAAAAACTAAAGATTATTGCTGGTATAGGGTGTCTGCAGGGTCTTAAAGTATTGAAAGTTGATAAATCAATTATGAGAAAATTAAGGCCCTTAAAAAGGTATTAAAAAGTCCTAATCCCGTTTTTACGAGGTCCTAAATTTTGTTCAAGAGTTGTCCAAAGACAACTCCTAAAAAGAATAAATATATTTATTTTCCTTGATTGGTTTGGGCCGGGTGCATCCAGTCAAGCTCCTCTGTCCGGGTTATGTCACGTAATTTGCGACAAACGCAGGAAGGTGAAGTGATGCTCTCCACATGTGGTTAAACCATAAAGCAAAACAGACAGCAAAATGGGATAATGCAAGTTTGCATACTCCTGGTTGTAGAAAAACTAGTTAAAAATAAAAAAACATCTGAAACCTGTCGCTGAAATCATGTAATATATTTTTTCAAAGTTTGTTTCTTCTGAGCTTATCTGAGTTCCGTTGCACGGTTGTGCTCCATTCATTTAACTACAAATGTTTATTAGCAACTGTTTATCAAGTTAAAAGTTTTGATACTGATTAGAACTTGAAGTGGTGACTTAAAATATTCTTAGAAGGTCTTTAAAAAAAGTATTGAAATTTCCTTTAGGATTCCTGCATATACCCTGTGGTACTTATGTTACCATTTTTCTTCCGCATAGATTAAGCAAGAAGAGCCTGAACAACAAACGGAGGATGAATCTGGTCTAGATATCATGACTGCACCATCATATGGTTTTGTTCCTCACTGTTCATCATCTACAGACGAAGAAAATGAAATGCAATGGGATGAAATAAAGGTTGGTGAAAATTAGTTTTTCCTGACAAATATCTTAACGCCACATGCTTTTTAAAAAGTATTTCCCGGGGTTTGCATGTTTGCTGTACACACGATGTTTACTTTTCCGATTAAATCTATTTTTGTACTTGAGCACAAGCTTGTCACAACTTAAGATGAACAAGTTAAAAATGAAAAATTTGTTCATACTGTGCATTTGTTTGCAGCTTCTTTTGATGTAAAAATTAAATTAATGAGGAGTTGTTGAATTATTATAAAAGTAATGAATACTAGAAGTTGTGATAAACCTATGGCATCCGCCGTGGCTGTATTACCTAATAATTCAACAGAAGAGTTGTCAATTATTCTACTTCTAATATAGCTACCATATCTAAAGACACTGTTCATGTTCAAGCTGGGCTTGGTCATTTTGCTACATGTGTGGACATAAATCACGGGACCACAATGCTACAAAACATAAATATGAAGAACAACGGACGTGAGAGCAGTTTAAACCTATACAAAACTATCATACCGGAGTGGTAATTCAACTACAACTACGTATATACTATAAATACTTAAACTATACATAACTTAAGACAGACTACAAGTATTGTTACAGAAAACAGAAAAATATTGTTCAAGAGAGGCATTTTAGGGTTGATGAAAACTAGTGCAACATGATTGTGTGGTAGGTTTACAGGTAAACATTGTTTTTCTTTATTGAGTCTATGTAGGATTGAGTGCAAGTAAAGTGTCCAGTGCATATAGAGAGAAGAGTGTGTTTCCTCTAGGGTTGTCACGATTCTGGATTCAGTATCAGTCAGTACTGCAATTTTAAAGTCTATCTTCCACTAACATTTGAGCGCTGTTAAGCGTGCTCTTAAACAGCATTGATTTGCCATAATATTCATGTGCTCAACAAAAATGACTGTGATTGGCCTTGAAGGTCATCAGTTCACCGAGCTCACTGCTGTTTACGGAGTGCAACCACAGCTACAGGGACAGTGGAGCGTTTCAAAGTCAAGTCGATCAGCTGTTCTGCCTATAAGCTGACATAGGAGCGACCCACTGATGAAGCACAGCTTTAAAACGCTCCAGTGTCCCTGTATCTGTGGTTACACTCATTAAACAGCCGTGAGTTCAGTGAACCGATGACCTTCATGGCCAATCACAGTCATTTCTGTTGAGCATGTGAACACAATGGCAAATCAGCGCTGATTGAGAACATGCTGAACGTCGCTCAATATTGGTTGGGATTGAATTTCAGCATCGTGACAACACTTGTTTCTACAGGTGTTTTTTCAAGCCCACTCATCTGTGTGAGGCACACTTCAGAACTTCACACTTTACTTGTATGAAGACATTTTCCAAGGCTTTAACATTAGTACACTGAAAGTTACACCTCTGCTGCTTGTTTAAACTGTTCATTTAAAATGGAGTTTTTTGGGGGAAGAGGGACTACTAAATTGTTTCATGTTCAATCCACTTAAATTTGTAAAAAATCAAGTTAACTTAATTTGTGGTGAAGCAACATGAAGGAAGTGTGTAGATTTATTAAAATTTATATTTTGTTCTAGTGTGAGATAAAGAGGGATGAAAGTTAAGGGGTTACATCACTCCAGTATGTAAAATGTGCAAGAAACCAGTTTATTTTAAGCCTTTTAAACGAGTCTATAGTAGGCTGTGTAACTATGTGGAAAAATCCAGCCTGAAACTACTCTAGTTGTGTGTTTATCTGAAAATAGCTGAACTGGAATGTTTACAAGCCAATCAGAACCAAGCGTTAAACAACAGTCGCATGGTATAAGCTTGAATATCTTCTAATATCTACCCATTTAGGTCACTAATGGTTTTTGTGTTGCAGGATGAATTAGCGGAGACTGCACAGCGACTGGAAGAGCGTTTAGAAGCAATGAGGTCCTTGTCTGTCCGCGCACCAGAGCCCATTTCAGTGACAAGAGAAAAAGCAGATAAGGAGGTGAAATGGATCGACAAAACTAACTTGACGACACTATTCAGGACCTGCCATCAGTGTGGAGAGCCGGTACAGGATTTTAAAACGTTAACGTCAGGGAGCCTCAGCTGGATTCAGTGGGAATGTTCAAAAGGACACCTCATGTGGCTCTTCCACAACTATAACACCACGTAACACTCAATCCAAACAACTACACACTATGTATCTAGGTTTGTAAATAAGAAATAATCAGTTTTATTTTTTGATGAATGAGTCATATCTCTTTATTGGTGTAATGGAGGTTTGGGATGTTCTAGAATTAAAAATAAATCTTTCAGTTTATCAGAAATTGGATTTATTTGGAAAGGATGAGAAAGATGCAAAAATGTTCTGCTTCAGATGTTCTACTCTCGTTTCACGTGTTGTATGAAATCACATGGCTTCTTGCTGATATTTAGGAAAACGGGGTTTTTGTTTGTGTGGTTAAAAAAAAAAAAAAAAAAAAAACCCGTTTTCCTAAATATCAGCAAGAAGCAAGGTGATTTAATACACCACGTGAAACGAGAGGAGAACACCCGAAGCC
>CAIGQQ010034268.1:266732-288956 GCA_903798035.1 Danio albolineatus
AAAAAAAAAAAATTAAAAAATCTGGATTCTGAAGGCTCAATTTAAAATATATATATATATATATATATATATATGGATTGGTCCAAACAAAGTGCTTACATTACAATGCACATTACAAATGAAAGATTAAGCTTTGATTCATTTACGTGCATAACTTGAATAATAGGCTCATTCTAACTGTATTGTTAAAGGCTCACAGTGTCGATGCTTTTGGACTCTTAAGAAATGTTTTTGTGAGTATTCTTGCATATATGCAATATTATTGTGGATCATAAGCAGGGCCAAACAAAATCTGTGGACATTTTGGGGGAAAAAATAAATCATAATAATAAAAAATAAATAATAATAACTTGGGGATTTATGCAGAACGATTTTGGGAGTATAATATCTAAACTTAATAAAATATTAAATAAATTGAAATAAAACAATAACTTGTAAGATTTACAATGCAAATACAATTAGATCTATTTGTTTGGTAAACAAAGCATATATACACTAAAAGACAGAAAATGACTGTATTGTAAGTAAATCATATAAACATTTGCAGATTAGTTAGTAAAATTGCTGACATGAATATAAAAACTGAACAAGTGTAAACATTTACATAAGTATACACAGACTCAAAATTGATTGCTAAAAATCTGTGGATTTCTGTACACAGATTTCATTTGGGCCAAATCATGAGCATCACACACTCCTGTAGAAGGGTTTTGTGAAAGAGTGGAAACAATAATTTTGCTCCAGATGAAATAGGGACATGAACAACACACAGTCACTCACCCAGTTTACATGCCAGCCCAAAGTCAATGATCTTGATGAGTGTCCCGGCGGCGTTCACACAGACAATGTTTTCTGGCTTCAGGTCGAGGTGGACGATGTTTTTTCCATGCATGTACTGGATTCCCTCCAGGATCTGCTGCATGTAGCTCACGCTGCTGGGTTCGGTGTGATCAAAACTCTCATCTACAATCCGCTCAAACAGCTCCCCGCCTGCAATGCTGCACCAAAACACAGGAGACAGGGCTAGAAGTTGTTTTGATTATTTGAATTAAGCGTTTGATTCCTTAAGGTTAGACCCAAATTTACCAATAAGTCGCTTTTAGTGGATAATTAAAAAAAGGCAGTGTTGTTTGTGTACTGTAGCTGCTCTGAATGCACTCACTATTCCAGGATCATGACGATCTCTGTCGGGCTGTCGTACGCGGCGAGACACTGCACCAGCTTCTCATGCTGGAGTTCGTTCATCAGCAGGATTTCTCGTCGTGCTGACGTTTTGTCTTTGGAGACTCGAGCGCGGTAGAATTTACCAGCACACACTCGACCAGTCTGCTTATGGGACATCCTGAACACCTCTCCAAACTTCCCCCTGTGGAGGGAAATGAAGAGGATGAGCGAAATTAAAGAGCGACCAGTAATAATAAATCAAAGCTGATGATTTGGTTATCTGAGGAGGCTCACATTCCCAGTTTTTCATGGATGTGATAATGATCTCTGGCTTTATGTGTGGTGTCGGGCACAACCTTAACAGCATACGAGGTCACTTCCTGCTGTGGTCCACCTGTAGAAACAACATTCTTGGTTTATTCTTTTGCTTGGGCTACACTGGCTTGATGAAAAACACATGACTGTGCCATTTTTATGATTTTAACAAAATTCATTCATTCATTTTCTTGTCGGCTTAGTCCCTTTATTAATCCGGGGTCGCCATAGCGGAATCAACCGACAACTTCTCCAACTTGTTTTATGCAGCTGCAACCCATCACTGGGAAACATCCATACACACTCATTCACACACACTACAATTTAGCTTATCCAATTCACCTATAGCATGTCACTGTGGGGGAAACCAGAGCACCCAGAGGAAACTCACACCAACATAGAAATGCCAACTGACCCAGCCCAGGCTCGAACCAGCGACCTTCTTGCTGTGAGACGATTGTGCTACTCACTGTGCCACCGTGACGCCCCACATTAAACTGATTTAAGTATACATCACATATTGCTGATCAAATTAAGTTATTTGTAGTTTTCATATTTATCTTATGATCTTATCTTTTCTTATTATTATTATTTTTTTATAGTAGCAATAAATACAGTACAGTGATTTCATTTGAGAGTGTACATTTCCAATAGCTAAACATTTCTTTTTACAAACTATAAAGTAACAGAACAAAAATTTAATATGAAAATAACAATAACATTATAATGGTAACATAAATATCAATAACTAAATATACATAGGTCAGAGATGGTCAAGTCTTTTATTTATTTCCTCAAATTTAGTTCAGATATTATCATCTGTAAATTCCTGATGTAAAGAGAAAATTAAAAGGGGGATTGCAATGGGTCGCTAATTGAAAAATGTTTGTTCTATGGATGGGAATTAGATGGTAATATTTTTATATTTCTATGAAGATTGGATGGAGCAATCTAATGCATTCAGTCCACTTGGACCAGATATTGATCTTATGATTACATTGATTCGATTTCTAATTAATAATGCTCTCAGTAACTGTAGATAAACTTGATATTTCAATTTAATAAAACTAAAACGTCATTTACATTTTAATTTTGTTAAAACCACTGCGTAAAACAAATGCTGGATAAGATGCCGAAAAGAAAATGAATGGTTTAAATGTAGATTTTAAATTGTATTTATAGGTAACGTCAATTGCAACAAATTTATCTGTAAATTGCTTTTAAAATTTATCTAAATCAATATTAAATCATACATGATAAATTAATAAACAAATGTATTAAAATTAAAATGACACATTTGTATATTGTAAAATATAGAGTAAAGTAATTTATTAAAAAAAACAAATTTTTTAATTTGTTTTATATCAACATATGAAACAATATAATGTATTTGAAGGTGAAGTTTTGTTCTTTGCCACTGTCGCCACGGACTTGCTTGGTTTGTGACTTGTGGAGCTGCGCATCGATGGATTTGCTCTTCAGTGTTTGGTCTTTCAGCAGTGAATATTAAACCACACTGGACAGAACTGAACTTCAACTCTGAAATCTGGACTGACACAGTTTCAAAATACTAGAACTTCTATGTGAAGCTGCTTTGACACAATCTACATTGTAAAGCGCTATACAAATAAACATGAATTAAATTGAATGCATTTCTCAGAAATACATTAACACGTTTTTAAAATTAACTTAATTTAACATCAGCTTTAAATGTAGACTTTATAAATTTGCTATACATCCAAACACGCACTGCTTTCAAAATAGATCCAAACCTATTTTAAAATTACACATGATAAAGTTTGATTAAATATCTAAAAATTCTTAAGTATTAAAATTGTATTAAAACGTAATGGTCAATTATTACACAATTAAAATATAAAGTTTTACAACATTTATATAAAAAAAAAAAAATAATAATATATATATTCTTTTTTTTTTTTTAAATATGAACTTATTAAAAGAAATACATTAAAAAAAAAACTTTAACTTTAATTATAAACTTTTTGTATAAATCTGCTTCATACCTAAAATGGAAAACTGCACACACTATAAAATACCATTAAGAGCATCATGTATAGGAGTTGTAATGGTTTACCAGGTGTGTCCATAGTGATGCAGTGGGAGTCTTGACTGGGCTCAGTGTTACAGGCTCTTGATCTGAAGTGAAATCTTCCTGGGGGTCGAGACCAGAGAGCATGTGATACCTGGAGTTGGGCCACTGACTGTAGAGCTCAGTCCAGACTCTAGCTGCTGATACTCAACACTGTAGCTTGTGACTGCTGATCCTGCCTCAAACCACACCAGGACAGAACCAGAGACCAGGACGTCTGAGACACAAGCAGACACGGGGATGGAGGATCAGGACAGTCTGAAGAGAGAACGAAAGGAAAGGCTGACTGTATAATAATAAAAAGGGAAACATTACTACAGCAACTAAATGAAACCTGTTTCCATGCTGAACATTTAATCTATTGAACCAGTCCATGCTGAAGGATTCAGATTCTACCTTCCAATCCGCCTCAGCATAGATAAAAGTTTTATTCTTTTCTCATCATCCTGTTTCTCATTAATTTTATTAAAGATGATTATTGAATAATAAATAATGTTAATACACTGCTAGATATTAAAATGTTCAGTGCATGTGCCTGACTCTTTGTAACTATTTTCAGGAGCCACCAAACTAGGTCCGAGATCAGAGACCTCAAGTGGAACTGAAGGGCTCAGGACTAGAAACAACTGTTTCTATTGTTATTTCTATGAGTTAATGCGATCTAAAATGTCTAAAGTGATTTAGCTATTTTTACTTTTTGCTATTTTTATTTTTTTAAAAGTGATTCTACTTCTTATTCGAGATAGACTTTGTGTAGTAAGGATATAACTGCCTGAATGTATATTATACCAGTTTTATAAAGACGGCCGAGTACACTCAGCCTTGGGTAAGACACAGGTTGTACTTTGTGTGTGTGTTCTATTTGATTGTGGATCTGTTTCACAGCTCTGGAGTCAGCTCTAAGCAGTCTAGTGGATATCTGGCGTTTATATGCTTGAGATATTGTTCAGAATTGTATGCACACACCTACGTGGATATTTTCCTAGTCTGTGTTTTAACCAATCAGGTTAGAACACCTATGATGCAGTTAATGACGTTATGTGAGAGTATAATTGATGTTAAGCAGTTACAATATTGATTGTAAGCAGAGCAGCCTAGGAATTCTTTGAGTGTTGAAGCTGGCTTCAGCTGATGAAACCGCAAACTATCTTCAGTGAACTTTTTCAATCTCTGACTCCAGCTCTTCTTCATCTGACAGACTGCTCATTCTTTGGGTTAAAATTGTAAAATAATCCTTACAATGCAACAAGAAAATATAATTAACACTTAACACTAATAAATAATTCTACTGAAAACCAGGAGGCTTTCTTACATGCCATTGATTTTGTTTTAACTAGTGGTGGGCAAAGTGAGGCTTCATGAAACACTCAAGCAAATGTGTCGAAGCTTCGAAACGTTTAGAAACCCCACTCTACGGTGACATGTAGTGGTCATTTTCTATGTATTGCACTGGAACAGCTTCAGCAAAGAACCAGTTGAGCAAATTAAGGTGTTAAACCCCACTTTGTAAAGTGAGATCTTCAAGCGAGTTAGTGGAGCGGGTAGGGTTCCTGACTTCGAATCCAGTCTGTTACAATCATTTTGAAATCCTTTAACATCAGTTTGAATTGCTCTGTTCTTGTATCGTTTTGTTTCAACATTGGTCTGACATACGAATAAACACTTTGTGAATAAATATGTCTTGTTTGGTCATAAAACAGGGCTGTTGCTAGATCACCTACAGCTGTGGCCAGGAGTTAACAATTATTATTTATATTTTTCATAAAATTGACTATTTATTGTATGTTATTAATGTTTATCCTAAACCCAATCATCACAGTACTGTAAATATATTAATTATTATTATACAGTGTTACAAAAGTGATGCTATATCGATGGCGTATCAGCAGCTGTATCCCATCCATACCCTGTCAGTCAAATGGGGATTCGCCAGGTCTCTCGAAGCGCTTCAGAACTGATCGATGCTTAGAATCACTCAAGTCACCTGACCAGGTGTTTCGAAACACTTTAGTCACGTGACATAGGTGTTTCGGATCCTGCTTCGGTGCAGCGTTTCGAAACACTTGCGCTTCGGGATCTCGACACTGTGTCGAAACGTCAGTTTCACGTCAGCCATCTCTAGTTTTAACGAGTGGGACTTTCAGTGACTGCTAAAAACTCCATGTTTAGCACTTAGACTGGTTTTCATCTTGTTTCTGTGTTCCCCTGTTCCTGATTACCTCATTAGCTTCATTAATTACTCGCACCTGTGCCTGATTTAGTTTGCTCACGGTCTATACAGCCCTGTTTTCTCCATGTAGTTGTTAAAACTCATGCTTGTGGCTTCAACGATCATGTTTGGTTTTCTTTATCAGGGTCTTAAATTTAATTTGTAATCTTTTAAATTTTGTTGCATTGAGTATTAACAAGAGGTTTTTATACTCAATATAGAAAATTTTACATAAGAATCCTGAAAGAGTAGAAGAAAAATCAAAACAAACCAGATAGTAAATAAAGCTAAAGTCCCGCATGAATTGGAAAGAGCATTTAAAAGTGATACTGACTGCGATTCAGATTGTGCTGTAGCTGAAATCATTAATGAAGATACTAAAATACGACGATAATCAAAAGTGAAGAGCGCGATTACTGAAGTAACAATTACAAATACTGGTAAACATAAAACTAACAGCACCAACATTTAACTAAAAACTGAAAGTGAAAACTTGAACTCACCTGAACTGCTGTCTATTGCTGTGGCGCCTCGAGTGGAACACACATCAAGCTCATCACCTTTCACAGACTTGTACATATAGATACTGCAAACAAAACCCAAAACACTCATCAGTCAAGTGACTTGCTCTGATTGGGTAATTAAACAAGGCGTTTAATTGGTTGAGAAGCTCGGAGCGGGCTTGTGTGATTGGGAGTATTTTTATAGACCACCTCTGACATTTGTAATATTTTCCCCAAATGTTTGACACAGATTTTTGTGTGATTTTAAACACTGAATATATTTTTTCTTCTGGATAGATTTCATTTATCTTTGCCATGATGACAGTACATAATATTTTACTGCATATTTTTCATTATTTTTCACTGGTATTCATCTTAAAGTGACATTTAAAGGCTTAACTAGGTTAATTAAGCAAGTTAGGATAATCAGGCAAGTCATTGTATAACAAGGTCACACTTTATTTCGATGGTTCATTTGATTAATTTAAGTTACATCGCAACTGATTCTCGTTAGATTATAAGTAGACTGTTAGGTTGGGGTTAGTGTAAGTTGACAAGCACTTGCAAAGTTTCTTATAGTCAGTTAAATGTCTGTTGAATGTCTGTATTAACAGATATTGAGCAAACAGCCTACTGATACTCAAATGGACCATCCAAATAAAGGGTTACCAAAAAAAAAAGACTTTCTCCAGAATAAAAAATATTATAGAAAGTACTGTGAAACATTCCTTAATCAGTTAAATGTTATTTGAGAAATCTTCAACTGTATATATATATATATATAGTTATTTAATAATATGTATTTCAACAGCATCAAAATAAAAGATAATATTTTATTTACCAGATTCAGTTCTCCTCGGCTCATCTGGAGGTTTCAGCTCAAACCTGAAAGTTGAAATGTAGGTCTTCTTCTGATCCTCTTCAATAAAAGCCATTATTACTGAAGATTATTATTATTATTATTATTATAAGAATGTGATTAACCAAGGATGTGTTCAGAAGTGACTGTCTTTCTACATTTTTCTCTGCTTGGTTTCTCGTTCTACTGCAAGTCTCATTTATACTTTAAGAATCTAAAGGTTTTTTTTATGGTTTTAGTTTTAGTCAACAACAGACATTTTTGATTGACTGTTTTATGGACAAAACATGTTAAGCAATTAAATTATTATGACACAATAAAACATTAATTAAAACAAAAAAGCTGATACTGTATCAGATCATGTAGCTCCAAATTCATATATCACATTTTTTTAATCAAGTAACTATCAACAGAGCAAACACAGAGCAGTTAAAAAAAATAAAATAAAATAAATGTATATATATATATATATATATATATATATATATATATATATATATACACTGTATATATATATATACACTGTATATATATATATATAGAGAGAGAGAGAGAGAGGGAGGGAGAGAGATTTTTATTTAATAAAATCTCACACACACAAAAAAGTTTTTCTTCCTTCAAATGTTCAATCTATCTGCATCTTATGATTTATTCATTTTTATTGCATTATAATTTTTGTTTTTCTTCATAGCAATGCTTAGTTTTCCCACAATGTAGTAAAAGTCTGTCAAGATAATTAATTTATGCTGTATTATTCCTCATATCAATCTTATATCATTCATTCATTCATTCATTTTCTTTTCGGCTTAGTCCCTTTATTAATCCGGGGTCGCCACAGCGGAATGAACCGCCAACTTATCCGGCATTTGTTTTATGCAGCGGATGCCCTTCCAGCCACAACCCATCTCTGGGAAACACATCCATACACATTCACACACATACTCTATGGACAATTTAGCTTACCCAATTCACCTGTACCGCATGTCTTTGGACTGTGGGGGAAACCGGAGCACCCGGAGGAAACCCACGCAACCACGGGGAGAACATGCAAACTCCACACAGAAAGACCAACTGGCCCAGCCGGGGATCGAACCAGCGACCTTCTTGCTGTGAGGCGAACGTGCTAACCACTCGGCCACCGTGGCGCCCCATCTTATATCATCCCGTTAACAAAATTAATTGTTCACAAAAACAATTTAATTCATTTATTTCTTTGAATAAAGTCTGAGCATGCAAATACTTTATGAACTAATCTAAAGCCGCGGTCACACTGCACTTATCTCCCCATAGACTTCCATTCATATGCATGCGAATGTGACACACAGAAACAAGCTCGAGCGACAAGTTTTGCAGTTCGCTGAGTTGGAAAGTTCAAGCTTGGTGAACTCTGACCTGCGAAATCCCGTCACGTGACTGTGTAAGACCAACAGAAGATCAACACATGACCTCTCTGGGCAGAGATTTGAATGTCCACAGCTATATCACCCTGCAGCTGAAGACTGGTTACTCACAGAAGCTAAGCAGGGCTGATTCTGGTCAGTACCTGGATGGGAGACCACATGGGAAAACTAGGCTGCTGTTGGAAGTGGTGTTAGTGAGGCCAGGAGGGGGTGCTCAATGAGTCCATATGCCTCATTCACACGAGGCTTCAGCATCAGCGCTTGACAGAGACTCATCATAGCAGCGTCAGCCAATGAAATTAATCAACAATTGGCTACTGTCTGAGCTGGTGTATTTGCATACAGCGATCTGATTGGCTGACGCTTCCGTCGGCGCTTGAAAAGTTGAGAAAGTCCCAACTTCTGCCACTGAAGCGGCGCCGATGGATCCACAATGCAGTTCGCCAGCGCCTGATGTCACCCATTCAAAGTGAATGGAAAGCGTTGATGCTGATGCCCCGTGTGAATGGGGCGTTATGCCCCAGTATAGCGACGGGGACACTCTACTGTCAATGAGCATCGTCTTTCGGATGAGATGTTAACCAAGGTCCTGACTCACTGTGGTCATTAAAAATCACATGGCACTTTTTGTAAAGAGTAGGGCTGTAACCCCGGTGTCCTGGCCAAATTCCCTCCATCAGCCCTTATGATCATGGCCTCCCAATCATCCCCATATACTGAATTTGTTCTGTCACTTTCTCTCCTCTGCACCAATAGCTAGTGTGTGGTACTAAGTGCACTGGCGCGATTGTCCTGTGGCTGCCCAAGTGGATGCTGCACACTGGTGGTGGTGTGGAGACACCCCCTCTCGTGATTGTAAAGCGTTTGGGTGTATGACCATCCACGATAAATGCACATTACATTACATATGAACCAATCTCTGGCTTTAAATGTCTAATCATCTTGTTTAATCCCGCCCTTTTTCGCAGCACCATATGACAGAATTTCACAAGCTCAAACTCTAGTGTGACTGCGGCATAAGCTGTGACCACAGCATAAGGCTAAAATATGGTAACACTTTATTTGGATGGTCCATTTAAATATTATTAGTCTACTTAATATCTGTTGATACTGACATTCAACAGACATTTAACTGACTATAAGAAACTTTGCAAGTACATTTCCACCTGCACTAACCCTACCCCTAACCCCAACCTAACAGTCTACTTATAATCTAATGAGAATTAGTTGCAGTGTAACTTAAATTCAACAAACGAACCATCAAAATAAAGTTTGACCAAAATATAATTCAAAATATTCCTAGTAAGCCTAAAAATAAGAAACGAAGCAGCTACTCAAAGAGTTTATTTTCACCTTTATCTTATTTGACAATTTAGGATCTTAAGGACCAAATCAACCACAATAGTCATCTTGGAAATAAACCAATTCCACATAGATATATATAAAAACCCCAGACTGTGACACTCATGATGCACAGCTTGAGCAGTCGTGGGTTCAGCTCATCACTGACGCTCAAATCAACACACAAATCCAGAGACCTTCATTCTCGGCTTGCTCTTTTTGTGAACGGAGACACAATTTTAACACCACATAATTCTAAAACATCACATGTGTGCCTCTATATTAGATATTATTTTCATTTTTTTTGTGTATATCTGTTTCCCTCCCCCCAAATCTGTCTGTTTTTTTTTTAAATGACAGGCTGTGCTTGATGTCTGGAATGACCATCGAATATCATTTGACACCGAGCAGCAGCAGCAGGAGGAGGAGGATATGGCGCGAGTATTTCACACGGGTGTCTTGTGAGCCATTACACACCGTTTTTTTTGTGACTGGAGGCATTTATCTCTCCGTATTTTTCTCATTTGACTATTGTGTTTGTGTTAATCATCGTCAGTGTGTAATTGAGGTGGACTGCCTTCGTTAGTGTCGCTAAACATTTTCTTGCCAGATTTCTGCACGTGGTCTTCGTTTCTCTTCTCCAGGGCTTCGATCTGTAAAGACACAACATGAATTTGCATTTCTATTGACTGAAACTGATTGGCTTAATTTTAATATCTCAATAGAAGCTGTGAATGTAAACAATGTGACAATATGACGTCTTACATGAGAACGATCAGAATGACCAGTATAGTAATTCTACTAGTTACAGAATTGTAGTTCCACTGTTAATACAGCCTAGCCTACTCTAGTGTCGTTGTTAAAGGGTCACGAAACACCAAAACACATTTTCTGAGCTGTTGACAGTCATATATGTGTCCAATGCTGCCATAAACACTATCAGGACACATATATTTCGCTAAAGAGTGAAAATTGGTTGTTTTTGCGTTATTTCGAGCACATTCGTTCTTCCAGTTTGAAATTAATTTTTTAAACTGCGTCACACCGATGAGATCCTTGCGTGTATTCCAGCGTGGAGAGTGGACGTCTGTACCAGCCAGTGCATCGTGACGTCTCTGAGTGTGCAGCATTAATTCATGAGAAAGACTTGGTTCAAACGAATCAGAAAGCTCTATTGTGTATGCGGCGCAACGTCATTAATATGCATGATCGATTCGAAGATTGTTTGTACCTGTTGCAGTGTTCAGACGGCTGAGAGACGCCACGCTGTGTTGCCAAAACAAGTGGAAGAAGAATTGTTTGGAGACACAGGTCATCAGAGTTGTGTTTATGTGCTGCAACAGGGTTTTGTTTTCATTTCCCTGCTATGAGAGCGCAGCTGGACTCCCACGCGCGCGCGCAGCAAAAATTCGTTAGGAACTTTTTTTTTCACCCGAGAGCTTTTCGCATCTGGAATTTGCCGCTCGTCTCCTTTTAAAAAAAAATACACAGCTGCAGTTCATGTTGATTGTCCTGTCTTTGGTAAGTACGCGATCTGTGCTCTTTGTTTGTTTATTCAGATGGGAAAGTTAGTTCGTATCGTCAGCAGTGCTGTTTCAGTGTTTACAGACAGACCTTAATCAAAATGATTAGAACTGTTCTTGAGTTTACAGCACGCTAACATCACTACAGTATTATAGACTGAAAGATCTGCTGTAGATGCTGCTCTCCGAGTGTAAACATATAAACACCACCGCATTTTGTGACAGGATAGTGTACACACACACGGCTTTCTGACGCTACCCACCGAGAGCATAAGTTACCAAGAAATTCGAAGGGTTTTTATTTCTCTCATACGCCGCGCGGTCTCAAACACTCCATTAAAACTGCACTCTTAGCCGTTTCTCACATCTTGTTTGTCACGGGGGCATGCAAGAAATGTTCCTGGATTAAAGTAAAAGTGCTGTTAAAGTCGACAAATTAATAATTTGGCAAATAATTCGATTCCTGACGTCCATGTAAACACAGTCACTGTCTTTCTCCCCCTGCGTCTGTTTTTGTGTGTTGCCTGTTTGAAAATCAGCGCATGCACAAATGGAAACTCCCATTTTTATGCAAAACCTTCCCTCTACAAAAAGCAGGGGTGACAGTAAAGGGGCTAAAATATTATGGCAAGCAACAAAACAATGAAGTCCAAACCTGGGCTAAGAAATCAGCCTCATTATCGCTGTTAATCTGCAGTCCGGATACAGTGTTGAAGAGCTCAAACACGTTGAAAGCCTCAGCGACACCAGCTTTCTGGAAAAACTAACAGAAAGAGAAGTATTTCATTATTATAAATGCTTTAGAGCGGTCAGCATATTTTTAATGCACTGAGAGATACTTTTTAGACTCTTACTGTGGCCACATTCCTGCAGTCCCGGAAGAGGAACTCCAGACCGTGAGGGTGAGTGGGCTCTATGGACTGACTCACATCAATGAACCACACCTGAATGAGTGGGGGAAAATACATTTCATAGATTATAGACTTTATACAGTAATTAGATTTGACAACAGGATTCATTTGACATTAAAATAGTTACATTTATTTAGCATGGATCTATTAAATCAAAACTGTAATGGCTTTTATGTCATTAAAAAAATTTAAAATAAATTCTGTTTTTAACTTTCTATTCACTAAATATTGAAAAATACAGGGTTCCACAATACATGTGCTGCGTCTATATTCGCAAACTAGCTGTCCTAAATAGTATGTGAAAATAGAATTAGTATGTCCCAAATTGTAGTATGTTGAAGGAGTATGCCAAACATTCCCGGATGGTTTACTATTTCCTATAAGCATCCATATGCGGCCATATGCGGCCATATGCGGCCCGCTGAACACTTTCATCCGGCCCGTGAGGGAATTTTTAAAAGGCTGCTTCTGAGTAACGGTTTGGTTTCAGAATTAGTAAATTAATGATGCAATACAAGTGAACACCATTTGATGGCAGTATTTGTGCGGTACAGTTAGCGCAACTAGTTGAATTAGAGCACACTCGCGGATATTAAAATGCACTCGCTGGTTAATGACTGAAAATTATGAACTCCTTGGGATGGGATCAATAATGGGAACAACCAGGGTTTCATCAAGTTTTATGATGATTGATTTGTGTATTTTAAAAGCAGTGCAAATTATTGTACATTTGACTGAATAGTAAAAATGTAAGAAATAATTATGTATTAATATGAGATTTTTTTTCTATCAGACAATTATCTTTTATATTCTCCACTTTAAACATTATTATTATTATTATATTTTATATAGGATTATTTTAGTGTTTTATGATGATTGATAAGTAAGTATAAATAGCAGTGCAAATTAATTTGACTTGTAAATTTAACTCAATAATAACTATTTTAAAAACAGTTTTGTGATAATGTTACATGTTTCTGTCCGATATAACATGTTTTCATTCATACTGCAACTATAAATAAAATGTTATTTTTTGAAGGATTTGACATGTGGCTCTTCACTTTGTTTGCAAAACTTGATGTGGCCCTCTGGTCTAAAAAGTTTGCCCACCATTGCTCTATCCGCTGATATGACCACAGTGCATTGCGCGTTGGACATGAATTTGATTAGAACTACAAACTGGATGAAAAGTGTAAACAAACTACAAACATGATGGACGCACGAGACCAACTGTCAAGTAGAGAGGCTTCGGTAAAGATGTTTGTATGACTGTTAGTTATTATCTAGCCCACTGGAGAATATTTAACTCAAGTTGTGTCATTTTTCATCTGCAACAACAATACTGAACTTATATAAAGATGTGTTTGGACATTAACGACTGAATGCAGAATTATCCAAACACCTGAGGAGATTTCTCTGCATGAAAGACTCGTGAATGGGAGATTATCCTGCTGCTGCTTCTCCAATAAGGTAGGAAATTAAATCCGACAGAAATGTGCATGATTGACAGGGCTCTTAACTAAGCAACACAACTATCTGTTAACGAGGAAGTAGTGTGTCCCAAAGCTTGCAGACTCTTCTGTTACACACTCAAAAGTATATCTTTTTCCTTCACAAAAAAAGTACATATTTTAGGGTGTAGTATAAGTATGCGAATTGCGACGCAGCAATAGTTTTAGCATCGACATCGCAATGAGTGATTATGCAATAGTCACATCGCAGGATCAGCAATGTCAAGTTGGAATTATAGTTGATAGTGATTTCTGGGGTCATCGCAAAAGTTTAACCCTAAAATTGAGTAAAAGATTTTCATTTGGATGTGTTTTTAGGACCTGTGACTGTGTATGATTCAAGCAAACTTAAACCAAAATGGTTTAAAGGGTATATAAATCAAAATTAATTTTATTTAATTATTCATACAATGAAGACTCTACACTATAGAGTGTTTTTTATATATTATTATTGAATTTCCGCACCTCAATATAGCCCTAGCGTAATATATAAGGTGTAATAAAAGTGTATACAGTGTCCATAAAAATATTAAGCAGCAAATCTGTTTTCAGTATTAATAAGAAGAAATGTTTCTTGTCCATGATCATATAGCATTTATTCTTTAAAGGATGCTCAAATTTCAAATTTGCATCCCAGAAATAAATTGTACTTCCAAATGGATGCTTTCTACAGCAATATATCTTAAACTGTTACACTATTTCACAATATTGGTAATTTGCACTGTATTTTTTATATTTTTCAAAATTCATTCATTTTCTTTTCGGCTTAGTCCCTTTATTAATCCGGGGTCGCCACAGCGGAATGAACCGCCAACTTATCCGGCATTTGTTTTACGCAGCGGATGCCCTTCCAGCCACAACCCATCTCTGGGAAACACATCCATACATTCTCATTCACACACATACACTATGGACAATTTAGCTTACCCAATTCACCTGTACCGCATGTCTTTGGACTGTGGGGGAAACCGGAGCACCCGGAGGAAACCCACGCAACCACGGGGAGAACATGCAAACTCCACACAGAAATGCCAACTGGCCCAGCCGGGGATCGAACCAGCGACCTTCTTGCTGTGAGGCGAACGTGCTAACCACTCAACCGCAGTGGCGCCATATTTTTCAAAATGTTATATTAAAATATTTTAATATTTTTTAAACGTTAGAAACTCCAAATTCTGAACGGTAGTGAAGTTCATAAAAAATATCATCTTGCTTCCTTTGCCAGGATTTAAAAACTTCCAACAAGGAAGTTCCAATTGAACGAGCATAAAACAAACCTGTCTATCATGCCAGAGCATGTTGTATTCACTCAGATCAGCATGAACCAGGTTACAGTCCTGATACAGACGCTGCATCATCTGTGAGACAAAAAAAACAAGAGGTGAACAGCAAGAATTTAATTTACTATAGCTTTTTTTAAAGATATATGCATGTTCTTTTTATGTAAACTTTATATATTTGGCTATACATTTGTCATGCCAATTAACCTATTTTTTAATTTGAATAAAATTTTTCAGAAGTTGCATTTCACCCCAAAATTAGAAAAATAAATAACACATTTTTTAGGATTCCAATTTTTAGCTCAAAATACCTATAATGGCATGCTCCTTTTTCGGTGAGAACCAAAATAAAAGCTGTCATGTCTCTTTAAATGCAAGTATGTGAAGTGACTTGTTTCTCAGTTACTACAAGAACAACAAGCAAAACTCCTAGTGCATTCGAAACTGCATACTTCCCTACAATATATTATGTGTAAAACAAGTATGTGAGATTCTGAAGGGTGCAATAGACACTTTACTCAGCCACAAAGCCACACAAGAAAATGAATGAATCGGAGTGATGCAACAAAACTGATGTGAACAGGTCATGTGATAGGGACAAACGGCAGATGCAGTGTGTCTGATTTGTGCATTACCTACTTGAGAAGTATGACATTTTGTCAGTTGAAACTTCTGATATAAGGTTTTCTAAACACTGAAGCTCACGTAAAATGTGCATTATTAAACTTACATTTAGCACTTGGTAGTATGCATTCTTCATATCCTCAGAGTTCAGAACGGCATCCTTTAGTTTAGGTGCAGGAACGTGGTCCTTTCCGATGAAAGACATCACAAGGATATGCTTCTTCAGAATCACCACCTCCGGGCACGGAATCCCTGCTTTCTTTATCCTACATGCACATTTGTGCACACATAAAGAAAAAAATAAAATTATAAAAATAAAACAAATTAAATGACGCTATAGTATTATGACATTCTCTTAAATTATCTTAGACATTCAACTTTAACAGCAAAATACACTTACATTTGTTTGTTAAATATGTGAAATATTAATTATGTATGCTTAGAGGGACGGTTCACAGGAAAATTTTAATTTGATATTTATACACTGATCCTCAGGTCAGCCAACATGTAGGAGGTTTTTTTTATTCTGTAGAAAAATTACACATCTTCAACACAAAACAGCGATGACTGTGTGATTTATATAAGGCCTGTCAAAGACTACCAGCTTTTTAAGAGTCAAAAAAAACACCAAAACAATTCTGTACAGATAAACTTAATTTAATCCCTACGGCTCCTGATGATGCACTGAAGTCTTTTAAAGCGATGTGCAAGAAACAGAATATTATTTAGCAAAATTATTACCTTTAATCCAGAGTCTTGAGTCAGGTCAGACAAAATCTGTAACCTTTTTATGCCATTACTGCGCAAAATTTGGAAAAAACATCTAATGATTTACGCAAACAATAATAATAGTAAAAGTTAAAGAGTATAGGAGCTGAAAACTTGGCACTTTTATATAAGATTTACACAATGCAAATCCAATTAGAACCACTTGTTTGTTAAACAAAGCTGCAGTAGGTCTCATAAATTACGTTCACTAAAACAGCGGTTCACAACAGGGGGGTCCTGGCCCACAAAGGGGCCTCAGCAAGCTCCGTGGCGTGGTGGGGCGCAGCTTTTATATTTTACGTTAGGCTATTTTTTGTGCATCAACATATAGATATAATAATAAACATATCGTTCGTTTGAAAATAATCTCAAATGTGGAGGGGGGCCTTACAATATTTTCCCAGGGGAAAAGGGGGTCTCAGGCAGAAAAACGTTGGGAATCACTGCACTAAAACACAGAAATTATTACTTTTAAAAAAACAGTATTAAACAAATTATCTAAACCAATAATATAACTAAAATAAAAAAAGAACATACTTTCTGCTATTATATATTACTTTATTTATTTTAGTTATATTACTGACTAATATACAAAGGTTTAGATGGTTTGTTCATGATACAGTTTGTAAAGTAATACTTAATAATATTTTTTTTTTTTGGTCATGGGTATTTATTTAGTTTTGCCTGTATATGGTTTCTTGGCTTTCAAAATGCTGGTAGCCATTCATTTACATTTTATGACACATATTAAGACTACGGTTTGAGCTAAAAAATCTTCAATGCTCTTCTGAAGAATTAATAAAAAATAAAAAAATAAAAAAAGACAGCCTGATTGTAAGTAAATAACATGATTTATTATTTTTGTGTAAAGAATCCCTTTCAATTAATACGCATTTCACCTGGTGAGGTTGTGCATCTCCTTCTCAGCCCACAGGCGGATGATTTTGCGAGGATTCAACTTGCTGAAGCGGTCTTTGAAGCGGTAATCATCCTTAATATATTTATCTCTGTTCTTAAACTCATTCAGGGTGGTCTTGAAAACCTTGAGCACACACTCTTCTGGAACAATCTTCTCTTCGAAGCTACAGGAGACAAAACCATAGTAATGCAGCTTAACAAATACATACTTGTGCTAAAATGCATGTTGGCAAGTCGCTCACACACACACCTTCCTCCGTTAGCATGAAACACCACCGACTCTTTTCCTGTGCTGATGCAGCCATTGATGTTCTCCAGTATCCCAGCATTCACCATTTTGTACATAAGCAGTCTGGTCTTGGGGTCCACAGCTTGTTCCTGAGAGAAAAAAATAATAATATGATAAATGTACAATCATAAAACATGCGGACGCATTAAATTTCTTCTAGAAGTTGATTAGTATAAAAGCCCTAAACGAAAATAAATATGAAATAAATCAAATTAAACAAAAAAGGCTAGAATGTGCTTTTTATATTATATGTCCTCCAAAACACTACAATAAATTATTTATTTAAAATTGGCTTGTGCTCTTAATATTAAATTACTTCTATAGTTTGAGTGTGAAAACCCTAAAATAAAAATTTTAATAAATAAATTAAATAAATAAAGAATGGTGCGTCACGGTGGCCTCACAGCAAGAAGGTCGCTGAGCCTCGGCTGGGTCAGTTGGCGTTTCAGTGTGCAGTTTGCATGTTCTCCCCGTGTTCGCGTGAGTTTCCTTCAAGTGCTCCGGTTTCCCCCACAGTGACATGTGGTACAGGTGAATTGGATAAGCTAAATTGTCCGTAGTGTATGTGTGTGAATGAGTGTGTATAGTATTTTACAGTGATGGGTTGCAGCTGGAAGGCCATCTGCTGCATAAAAAATATGTTGGATAGGTTGGCGGTGCATTCCGCTGTGGCGAAAACAGAATATAGGGACTAAGCCGAAAAGAAAATGAATGAATGAATAAAATAAAGAATGGGTTAGGCTCTTTATATTTCTTCTACAATTTTCTAAATCTGAAAAACTTCAAACAAAATAAGATGATAAAAAAAGAATGGTTTAGGCTTCTTTGATTTCTTTTATGATTTGCTTCGTGTGAAACCTTTAAATGAAATTAAAATAAAAAAGCTATTTACTTTACATTTCTTCACCATTTTAAGTGTAAACCCGCCTAAATAAATAAATGATATAAGAATGATAAATAAATGAACAAATGAATAAAAATAATACGAAATAAAATAATGGCTAAGGGTCTTTACCTTTTTTATTAAAAAAGAAAATTTAATTTAAAAATAAAATATTGAGCTGGTCTCTTTACACTACATTTTTTTTAAGTGAAAAATAAAATAAAATAGGGTTGGCTTTCTTACATGGTATTTCTTTGTATTTCTCACTAACAGTATGTTTCTATAAAATCATTAATTAATGTAGTGATGTCAAATGATTACTCGCATCCAAAACAAAACCTCATAATAATAACAAATTATATTTGTGCGTAACGTACATTTTTGTGTATACAAACATATGCATGACTATATTGAAGAAAATATTTGCTTTATGTAGAGTATGTGTGTATATTTATACATATATACCTAAATATGCACAGAAAACATGTATTCATTTATTTTCTTTTTAGCTTAGTCCATTTGTTAATCTGGGGTCGCCACAGCGGAATGAACCGCCAACTTATCCAGCATATGTTTTACACAGAGGATGCCCTTCCAGCTGCAACCCATCTCTGGGAAACATCCATACACACTCATTCCCACTCAAACACTACGACCAATTTAGCCTACCCAATTCACCTGTACCGCATGTCTTTGGACTGTGGGGGAAACCGGAGCACCTGGAAGAAATCCACGCGACCACAGGGAGAACATGCAAACTCCACACAGAAATGCCAACTGACCCAGCCGAGGCTCGAACCAGCGACCTTCTTGCCGTGAGGCGAATGTGCTGCTCACTATGCCACCGTGGCACCAGAAGACATGTATATATTATGTAAATGCAAACTTTTGTCTTAGATGCGATTAATCATATGACAGCACTACTCCTAAGACAGATTGGTCTCATAAAGCAAAAAAGCCCCTCACAGCAGTGGAGTGCTCCTTCTTCTCATGGAGTCGAGCGCTGCGCCGCTGCTCTGTCTGACAGTGGCGTTTCAGAGCGTTGTACACCTGGTTGGAGAGCTTCAGGTCCATGCCGATGCCATCACCCACCTGCACCTCTGGAGCAAACTGACACATGAATACAGAAGACAAGATGATTACAAGAAAATTTAAGAGACATTAACTTTGTGGTAAGATTAAACAAGACTTACATTGTCCATGCGTGCAGTGTTCTTCCGTCCGCAGATCTCCTCGTCATGTTTGGTGGTAATGTTCTTGCCCTTCCCAACAAAGCCCTTTTTAGGAGTCGTTGTTGGTTTGACTGAATAAAGTAGATTAGGTCAAAATTGATTAAGTACTTAAGATGCTTTTAAAATAGTGTTTAATATGCAGCAGAAACAGGCTCACCAGCTCTGTATGGGTCATGGCGAGTGTCCTGCCAGTCCACCTCATCCTCAGAGCTGTCACTGTCCTCATACGGATGAACCATGCGGTAGTTCTCAAAGGATATGGAGACTGGAAATCAAGTGTGAAGCATTAAAACTTTTCTGGAATCCATTTGAATTGCTAAAATACAGTACATGCAAGGCACTAATTGGTATGTCTAATCAATTTGAATTATGAAACCCAAAGAGTTTAGTAACAATTAATTACAAGTTGAACAAAACATACATGTCTAGGGCCCTGTCAAATTTTGTTTTATACTTAATAAATTATTTTAGGATTTTATTTTGTTGACAGACTGATAAATTTGAAAAAATCCTAAAATTAATAAATAAAAATTGCATTTGTAATGATCCAATTTATCCATAATAGTTTTATAAATAATTTTTTATAGATTTTAATAAATGTAAGAAAAATTTATTGGGATTTTTACAATTCTTCTACAGTTTTGCAGAGTCTGAAAACCTATAAAATAAAATAAAATAAAATAAAATAAAATAAAATAAAATAAAATAAAATAAAATAAAATAGGACTGTTCACAATCCCTGGATCTAACATTAACAGTTAAATGACATTTTAGCTATTATAAATAATGTCTAAAATCATGTAACATAGACTTTACTAACAGTTTAAGAAGTAAAGATAAAAAACAAGCCCTTCAAAATGAAAAATAAATTTAAAAAACACTCATTAGATACAAACATACATTCATTTCAACTAATTGTTTTGGTTTTACCTTTACTGTCGCCATTAAACTTCTTCTCCTCTATGCGCAGCTGCGTGTCAAACTCGCGATCAAACTGCATCTGAAGCATCTGGGCTAGAATCAGGTCGCTGTCCGTGTCTGCTTCAGCGGTGCCGGCCAGGTCCAGATCAGGAATGAAACTAATAACAAACAATTTAAATATCCAAATATGTTTCCATTACAATTCATAAAAAATTTTTTTAAAAAGAACTTGCTTCCCACAAGTCATTTTGTGATGATGCTTCCAATGCTGCCTACTAAACTGAATAACTGAAATATCTTGAAGAAAGCAACAGTTTCAATTGGCTAAAGCATATAAAACCATTGTTGTTAATGTTTTTAAAAGAAATCTATTATCAAGGACAATAACTCGAGAGATAACCATGAATGTATTTTTCTAAAAATAATTTTAAAGGTAAAACAGACAGAGGGAGTACGCACCACAGCTATAATGATAAAGATGACTCTCAGAATGAGTTTTTCTCTAGATAATATAAGCAATAAAACACAGAGTCAATCAGAATCCATTAAAATATAAAGGTCTGGTGCAACTTACAAGTTACAGATGGCATTGTAGAGATGCACAATGCTTGATGTTAAGGCCTCTTTTCAAAGATTATTTAAAGATAATGGCTATAATTATTCCATGAGAAATTACAATAAAAATACAAGGATGCTATCTAAGACAGGCAAGAAAATTGAACAATAAAAATAAAAGTACCTCAGATATCTAGTATGGTTTGGTACCTTTGTGTTGCCAAGACAAGATGGTGTTTAAGAAATATTATAAAGAGAATTGAATAAAGAAGTAAAATAACATAAATGTACTGGCAGTTTGTTACCAGTTTTCTGTAAACAAAAAGATATTATCACTTCAAACTGTTAAAAATGCCACTTTTGAAACTTTTTGCCACATTAACAGCTTTTGCAGGAAAGATCAAGATCCCATAATGCAATTCAAAAGCATAAATATGTAAAAGAAAAAGAAAAAAATAATAACCAAATACAGACCGTTTATTTACAAATATTTTATTACAGTGTGTGATTGGTCACACAAGCTGAATTTATTTGTCAGATGTGTGTTAAATGTAGCACACTGAGGACATCTGCTGATTACAAGAGGGTAAAGTCACAAAGAAAGCAAAAAGGGTCTGATCTATAAAATTTACATGAAAAGTTAATCTTCCTAAAAGTGAATATACAGCATAATACATTTAAATTTTATTTATTATTTAATTTATTAATGATTATGCCTCAATTGATGATCTAAAGTGGTTTAATTAAGTCAATACTTAAAGTAATATGTTTACTTAAGGGTGGTGCGATGGCACAGCGGGTAGCGCTGTCGCCTTACAGCAAGAAGGTTGCTGGTTTGTATTTTTATATATATGTATGTATGTATGTATGCATGTATGCATGTATGCATGCATGCATGCATATATATA
>CAIGQQ010034268.1:292336-308029 GCA_903798035.1 Danio albolineatus
TTATTATTATTATTATTATTATTATTATTATTATTATTATTCATTCATTTATTCATTCATTCATTCATTCATTTATTTATTCTGGCATTCTTTAGCATTGCATTGTTAAATTGGGCAATGTCTGTTGGTTTGTTTCAATGTGTTTTGTGATTAATAGCAAAGTCCCTTTAAGGCAGTGTAATATTATATTATTATTATTATCATTATTATTATTATATTATGTATTATTATATTATTAAGTGTATTGTAGAGTCTTTGTTAATAGTTAAAATGTTAAGAAAAAGATGCTTTTAAAGACAATTAATAATGTTTTTATAATATTATAAAAATAGAAATAAAAAAATTACATTTTTTTTGTATATTTTATCATTATATTTTAAATACTTTTCAACATATAAACTATAGAGGACGAACCCTGCAAAAACAATAAATAAATATGCAAATAAATAAAATAATGAATAAATAAATACACAAATTTCTGCATAAATACAACAATAAATAAATACACAAATAAATAAATAAATAAATGTATATACAAATTTATGAATACCTGCATAAATAAACATGTAAATAATTAAAAGTGATCTGAAAGGGGGGAAAAATCTACTTACAGTTTAGCGTTTTCTCATTTCCCCAACGTCCACATAATTTATTTAATTATTAATCTTCCCACACTATATATATATTTATTTTTCCAGGAATTTGTGTGGGATCTTTTTATATCATTTATTTGCATATTTCTTTATTTATTATTTTATTAATGCAAGAATTACTGTACTCATTAACTCATTTATTAATATATTTACATATTTATTTATTGTTTATGCGGGTTCCATCCTCCATAATAAACTGATTTATTTATAAATCAATTTATATGATCATTTAAACTGTTCTAATTAAAATCATTTGCATATTAGTTTTAATAAATTAGTTGTTAATTATATTATCTACTATATTTATAGACTATTTATATAACATATTTACTAAATTTCTTCTGATTATTGTTTTGCAATAGAGTAAAAATAAATGCAGAATAAAACAACTTTTAAGCCTTATTATTTTTATTCTTACTCTAAAAAACGCAAAAATAACAAGATAGTTTCACATTAAAGTATTAAAAACTGACCAAGTAATACATTTATTTACTTTTTTAAGTCACTTAAATACTACTACTATCATTTAAGTAGTTAGGAGTAAAAAAAGTATTAATTATTAAAAAACTATTTAAAAATGTATCACTAGCAATAATAGTAATAGCAATATTGCAAGCTCTGGACGATTTGAGTGAAATTTAATTAATAAATTCATTCATTAATTGTTGTTAATACAAAGACATCCAGACTTTTATTGGTTGAAAATGTGCTACGTGTCAAAGTGGGCGTGGCCAGCAGAGCAGCGGAAGTCCTGCTGAGATGTCAGAGTGAGAAGAGCATCAGAGCAACGCTGCAGGGGAAGAAAGTTTCTGATGTTTACGGTCCAATGAATGTCGCTCGAGTGATTCTCGCGCTAATATTCTGCACCTTTTTCATAGCGTCTTACTTCACTAATAAGGTAAATTAACTTAAATACACTCTTAACTGCACGCGTTTGTGTTCGTATTGTAGTTTTTGCACTGCATCTGCAATAATGTATGCATTTCCTGTCATAAATATTAACGTAGTCGTGTAGTCATAAAACACAACTGTTATTTGTTTTACAGTATGTCCTGTCTATCTTAAAGTTTACATTTCCGACTATATTTCAAGGGTATGTAAATGTACATAACGTCATCCTATGTATTTACACTTCCTCATTTACATAAGATTTAAATATTCATGTGCTAATAACTCTGTACAGGTGGCAGACCTCCACTGGGGCTCTTTTGCTTCTGGTTACGTGGAAACTAGGCTGGGTTGAAATCAATGGCTTCTCCAGGTGACTAAATATACATTTTAGGGCTGTCCAAAAATTAATCGTGATTAATCACATCCAAAATAAAGGTTTGTTTTGACATCATATATGTGTGTGTTATATATATTTATTATGTATATGTGATAAACACATTCATAGAAGCCAAAACTATATATAAAAAAGTTACATCAAAGTAGTTACATCATATTCAAATGTAAAATTTGTATCATACACATATATTTTATATATTTCTAAATATAAACCAACATTTCATCAAGTATATGCATGTGTGTATTTATATATTCATAATATAAATATACACAGTACACACACAAATATTATGTTAAACTTTTATTTTGGATGTGATTAATCACGATTAATTTTTGGACAGCCCTAATACATTTATATAACTAATGAACTATTATAAGATATATGTTCATTAATATTTGTACTCTTGCTGCATTTGTTATGTAGATCTGCAGCTTTTTCACAGCTTCCTGGAGCCTTTTTATTTATCGGAAACATTTACGCGGGGTCCAAAGCACTGTCACTTTTGGTAGGTATATAAATAAGACTTTGCGCATCCTTTGTTTTTGCTTATGTTTACATATTTTTTTATCTTTTTACAGCCCATTCCCTTTTTCTTCGTGTTGCAAAATGCGTCAGAAGTCTTTGTGTTTCTCATGATAACAGTAACTCACAGAAAAGTAAGTATATGTGATCAAAGTCATATATAAACACATGAAAATAGTCAAATAAAGAATCTGAATCTGCCTGGGTTAGTTTTGTAATATGCTCATTATTAAAAATGTTTTATTTCTTTCAAAATGTTGTTAATATCAAATCAAAATTGAGTCCTTTTTCAAAATATTCTCATACTTGCTCAGATTTTTGTGTTCATATTTTAATGCTAGGCATGCAACTATTTAATTTTCGTATTTACATTATTAGAGACCGTCATGGATGAAATTATTAAGGTATGTTTCTTTCAAACAAATATTGAACTAAAGCAAAGTAAGAAGTACTAAACTACAGATGTTATGTTGTTTCTAGTGTGTGTTTGCTGCTGGGATCTGCTACAGGCCTTATTCTGTACAATCCTCGGGTACGTTCCCTCTCAAATACATGCAATTAACCCTTTGTTGTTGTTTTTTTTTATCAAGAAGTTTTGGAATAACCCCCAGTAACACTCCATATGATAAAATTAGTCTGAAAATGTGCAATTTATAAAAAGCAATGGTATACCGTGGTTTGGAAAAGTCAAGGTTTTCATACCGCCAAAATTTTCTGCTATACAGTTCCTAAGGTTTGAGTACGATTTTTTTTATTTACATTTTTTTTGTAGTTTTTTTAAAAAGTATTTTTTAGGTGTAAATTGTAAAGAAATCTGTGTTTTTGAAACAAATGGAGACCGCAGAAGTCAATAATTCACTTGAATTATTTAGCCTGACGTGTTTACTGCTCCAAAATACTTTAAATGTTTCTCAAAATAAAATAAATTGTGTTCAAAGGGGAAAAAGTTTTTGTTTTTTATCAAGACATTTAAAAAGAATATATTTCAGAGCAGTAAACACAATACCGTCATACCGTGAAACCGTGATATTTTTATCCAAGGTTATCATACCGTCAGAATCTTATACCGGCCCATGCCCCATGTTTAGGGGTGTCTAATCACACCCCTAAACATACCTCTCATTGGGGGATGAGAAAAAAAAATGCATTAGCTACTAAATCAAAAATGTAAGATTTGCAATGAAATTACTTTGGCCTCATTACATAGTCAGTGAATTTGGACTCGAGACATGTTTTAGTTTTTTTTTGCACTCAAAGTCAGCTCAAACATACCTATTTGTGACTTGAGTAAGAATATTTTGACGATAAAACATATTTTAATACAGTTTATATATTTTTAAATTATATTAGAGAATAGGGCTGGGCAATTTGGCCTAAACTCAAAATCTTGATTAATTGAACATTTTAACTCGATTACGATCAATGAACGATTCTTTTATTTATTTATTCTAGTTTTTTGGTCGTCTCCGCGTCGCCTACACTCATCAACACTACCAAGCTGACAAATCGCTTGCATCGTCATAACGTGTTGTTAAATTTTTTGAGGGGTCAGCGTCGGCCACAGAGAGGGGTATGTGAATGTGTGAAGGCTGTGCCAGACAATTCGCTGTGCTCAACACAGAAGTGTAAACAGAGCGGGGTACCGTGACTCCACATGCAGTGCAAAATTTGATCGATTATGGGTTCTGTAAGCTGAGCGCTGTAGGGGCTGAGTGCCATTTACTTTGAACGTTTTCTCCTGTTTTTGGTTTAGTTAAGGAGTGAAGATAGTATTTGTAATTTATTTTCTGCATTTCTTTTGGTTCATTAGGTAAGTTATCTTCGGGCTGGAGTTAGTTAATGTTTTGTTTATTATTTTGGCATTGCTCAGCCCTGAAGCTATTTTTGTTTTCCTTGTAAACACAAACTTTTTCCGCCTTCTCACAATAAAAAAACCTTTAAGGTCATTTGAATCAACACCTGCTAACTGTTTATTTATTTATTTTCTTTACTTTTATGTTCAACCTCAGCCCTAGACATTTGGGGTCCTAACAACGTCGATTTCGATTACTTTTCGATTAATCACCCAGCCCTATTAGAGGACGTATTTATTGGAATAGGATTACAGGAAGTTTTTTTAAAACAAATGTTTAAAACGGTGTCTTCTTGAGAGATTTTAGAGTATTTATCATTGGTCTAATTCAAACTACTTGTATGACTTTTTATCAGTGTTGTTATTTGTAAATTTTTCTTTAGGGCTGTACGACATTGGAAAAATCTGACAATTCGATCTTTTGTTTTGCTGCTCTATTTGGAAAGATTTCATTAATTTAAATTGACTGGAATGATCAAGTCTTTTTCTATGCAGTGCGTCTGCATAAAATATAATAAATTACAAGCATATATTAATATGACAATGCCTTTTGTTTTTCTGGGGAGTCTTAACAGTATTCAAATAAAATAATCGAACCATCAAGTGCAAAATAACATTATCATTGTATAATAATTTTATAGGATACTATTTTAATAATAATCCTTAATAAATAAATCTAATTCTGTGATGTGACTATTGCCAATACACAGATTACTATATCCATGCTCAATTGATATATTGTGCAACCCAAACTTCTTTGTACAATGAATGATTAAGAAACAGATTATGATTGCAAAGGATATATTGATTATTTACTACAAGTGTTGCCAAGGATATAGTCAATGCTGCTGATATGGCACAAACAAATAAATAAATAAATAAATAAATAACGTCAGCTCACACATCATTAAAACATCAAGTATGATTTTATCTTCTACATTATATTATACACACCCCTGATGTCGATGTTATCAGTATTTCTGTTTCCTGTAACTGTACAAATCTCCATTTCATATGTCCTCTATTAATGGTTTTAATGATCTCAGTTTGGTCCCAGTGGCTACACCTGGGGCTCCATCCATCTGTTCTGTGTTGGTGAGTGTGAATTTATCTGTCGTGGGACATAATCCCACAATATGATATAAGACATTATGATAAATACTGAATAAAGTGTGCATTTTATGATTTTTGTCTCTAATTTAGGTGCATATAAAGTATTTCAGAAGAACACAAAGTCAAGCCATCTGAGGTGATGTCCTATTTAATGCAATCTTTAATGCAATGTCTCAGAAGGTTGGGTTTATTTGAGAGGAAATACATGAGAAATTAATTTAGTGAATTATTATTATTGCACATCAAAATAACTGTTTGCATTTTCAAAGGGTTTTCATTTGTTGTGATGCAAAGTAATATTTTCAGCATCATTACTGGTCTTTAGATGATCTTTCAGAAATGTATTATTGTCATAAATGTTGAAAACTGTTTTGCTGCTTCATTTTGCTGTCCAATTTTTGATCTATAATTTTTTTCTTGATTCTTTGATTCGTAAGTTGTTGTTTTTTTAAGTACAGCAATTGTTTAAGATAGAAATAATTTTCCACATTAGCCTTTCTTTAATGGGCGGATGAGCATATATGGTCAAGGTTTTAGGTCAAGGTTTAGGTTATTTCAGGTTGAAAATAAAAAATAAAGTGATATATAAATATGTTAAAAATATAAATGAAAATATTTATATAAATAAATATTTAAATAAATAAAAGATTAATGAAGTCAGTTTCTCCAGGATATTGCAGGGGCATTTTATTATTATTATTGAACTGAAATAACCTAAAACATTGCCTAAAATGTTATTATTTGCATCAGTTCTTGTGTTTTGTTGTGGAAATACACAAAAGTCTCCTAAAAAAGGCGGCAGGGTGGCTCAGTTGTGAGCACTGTCGCCTCACAGCAAGAAGGTCGCTGGTTTGAGTCGTGGCTGGGCCAGTTAGCATTCCAGTGTGGAGTTTGCATGTTCCTCCAGGTGTCCAGTTTCCCCCACAGTCCAAAGACATGCACTATAGGTGAATTGGGCTGTAGTGTATGAGTCTGGGAATGTGAGAGTGTATGGGTGTTTCCCAGTACTGGGTTGCAGCTGGATGGGCATCTGCTGTGTAAAACATATGCCACAATAGTTGGCGGTTCATTCCGCTGTGGCAACCCCTGATAAATAAGGGACTAAGCTGAAGGAAAATGAAAAAATGATGAGAACCACTGGACATTGATTTACAGTATATTTTAGTTCATTTTATCTTGTCTTATAATAACCCCCAGTAACACTCCAGGGTTTTAAATGTTTCAATGAGTGCCCTATAACGGGTTAATGCTCATTCTGCGAGTATATGTATGGTAACGTTGAATCTCATTATAAATCTCCTTTTCATTGTGTTTCATTACAGTGATTTTGAAGAGCAGCTCATCAACAATGTGACCAGGTAAATTGATAAATATAAAAATATGTTTATATTCAAGTTTGAGTGCATTTGGGTCAAAGATGATGTCTGCATCATATCAGGTATTGAAAAGGATTTCAATAATAAGGTTGAATTAATGTTACAGTCATGATTAGCATAACATATACAGTATATTTAGCTGTAAATGACATCTTATTTATGCTGACCTGCACCTAAATATAAAGAATAAGAGTTTGCTCTAAATGTTGATACCTATTTAAAATAATTAAAAACATCATGCTGACGAATTATGGGCGAATTATTACTGTGGGTAGCACGATCGCCTCACAGCAAGAAGGTCGCTGGTTCAAGCCTCGGCTGGGTCAGTTGGCATTTCTGTGTGGAGTTTGCATGTTCTCCCCGTGTTGGCGTAGGTTTCCCCTACTAGTCCAACGAAATGCACTATGTATAAGTGAACTGGGTAAGCTAAATGTGTCTGTTGTATGTGTGCGTCTATGTGAATGAGTGTGTATGGGTGATTCCCAGTGATAGGTTGCAGTTGAAAGGGCATCCTCTGTGTAAAACATATGCTGGATAAGTTGGCGGTTCATTCCACTGTGGCGACCCCAGATTAGTAAAGGGTCTAGTCCGAAAATAAAATGAATGAATGAATGAATGAATAAATGCTGGCGAATTAGGAAAGTCTAGTGGTTTGAAGTAGAAGTGGCAAATAATAAAGATTTATAAGTATAAATTAATTTCAAGTACTATAAGGCGACACTGTGATCCTTAAAATAAAAGAAAATATTAAATACAATATTTTATATAAATTAAAATTTTATATATAAATATAAAAAATGATATTAAAATTATAAAATTGCATTATACCACATTATTATATATTAAATAAAATTACAATTGAATTATTTTTAATATATAATATTTAATTAATGTGAGTGTGTGTGGGTGTTTCACGTTATTGGGTAGCAGCTGGATGGGCTGGAATGCCTTTATATATAAGGAGAATAAATGAATGAATGAATTTAATATTTAATATATAAATATTTCATGTTCTCCCCGTGGTTGCGTGGGTTTCCTCCGGGTGCTCCGGTTTCCCCCACAAAGGGGGGAAAGCTAAATTGTCTGTAGTGTATGTGTGTGAATGAGAGTGTGTGGATGTTTCCCAGTGATGGGCTGCAGCTAAAAGGGCATCCTCTGCATAAAACAAATGCTGGATAAGTTGGCAGTTCATTCTGCTGTGGCGACCACAGGTTAATAAAGGGACTAAGCCAACAAGAAAATGAATGAATGTTTAAATATAGAATAAATTCCAGTTAATTTTACACTTCTTCTTCTTTTAGTGTGCTATTACTGGGCTTTTCTGCATACTCAACAGGTAATACAATAGATTTTTGTAACCACATTTCTTATCTGAAATGTATATTACTCTTCATCTGCATTTCTTGACATTCTTATTGTCAGGTGATCTGTTTGGTGCCTTAGACTTCCCTCTTCTAAACTCATACAGTTTTCACACTGGCTGTCTGGGCAGGTAAATAAACATTCAGTGAGAATTGTTGTAAATCTACTAATGCATGAACGTTTACGTTTTTACAAGGAGGAAATTGTACTGCAAAAAGTCCAGAATGCAACTACTAACGGTCCAGAATGAGCGATGCATTGTCATCGTGTTGTTTTTAATCTCATATTTATTTCACAGTGCGGTCCTCAACTTCTGTCTAATGTTGGCAACCATAAAATTAAAGGGAAGTCTGTCTCAGGAGCAGTGCGGGGGCTTGTTCTTACTGGCCAAGGTCAGAATTATACTTATTTTATGCTATTATACAGGTGATCATGGTAAAACAAATGTAATTCCCAAGTTTCCAGTTGATTTATTGCATTAAGATTGCAGACTCTTAACTCATTACCTCATAGACTTTTTTTATTATTATTTTTTAATTGAGAGTATTTTAAAATGCTATGTTTAAATATGCAAATGATGTGTTATTTAACCAACTATGCAATAACTTGAGTACATTTTAGTGCACAAATCTGAACACTGGATGAAGTCCGAGTTAAAAAGAAATTAATTTCAGAGTCAAAGTTTTTTGTTGTTGTTGTTGTACGTTTTCGTAATCTCTTTTTATGTTTGTTTGCTTTATTTATAGAGCACATTTAAAAACAACAGATGTTGACCAAAGTGCATTACAAAACAACCAACATACAAAACCTAATACTTATATATACAAACAAAATATTACAATTAATTAATTAATAATAATAATAATTACATTTATGTAGCGCTTGCATGACCACAGAGAGTCGGGACCTCGGTTTAATGTCTCATCCGAAAGACGGCACTCACGGAGCAGTATAGGGTCCCCTTCCCTATACTGGGCTGTTAGGACCCACAAAGACCGCAGGTTGGGCGCCCCCTGCTGGCCTCACTAACACAACTTCTGGCAGCAACCAAGTTTTCCCGTGTGGTCTCCCATCCAGGTACTGACTGGGCGCAGCCCTACTTAGCTTCAGTGGACGACCATATGAGAGTTGCAGAGAGCTAGCTGCCAATCAAAAACAAGAGTCAGAGAGTGATTTTTGTATTTAAATGAGACTTAAAGCGCCAAGGGAAGAGTATGACCTGATATGTAAAGGCGGACCATTCTACAGACGAGGTGCTGTGACAGAAAAAGCCCTGTCATCTTTTGATTTTAACCGTGATTTGGGAACAACTAGCTGAAACCTAATTTTCCAACCTATTGGCCTCAATGAATTCTGCCAGTGAAGAAACTCACCTAGGTGCCAGACCATTCAAACCTTTAAAAACAAATAACAATAGCTTGTATTGGATCCAAAACTGGATTGGGAGCCAGGGAAGGGATGATAAAACTGGTAAGATACTAGAAACATTTTTTTTGTCTCAGTTAAAAGCCTAGCTGCTGCATTTTGAACCAGCTGCAGGCAGACAATTGAAGCCTGTGAAACTCCTGAATACAAAGAGTGGCTGTAGTCCAATCTGGACATAATAAAAACATTGATGATGGTTTCCAACTCCTTAAAGACAGAAAAGGCTTCAGTTTAGCAATGTTCCTTAATAGATAGAAACCACTTTTGATGACTGAATTGATTTGCTTGTCAAACTTTAGCTCGGTGTCAAAAATAACTTCAAGACTTTCAGCGTGACAGTGGACCTTAGGCTTAAATGAGCCTACTGTAGTTGATTAATTGTAGATTCACAGACACTTGGAGGGCCACACACTAGCACTTCAGTTTTTGATTCATTTAAGTGTAGAAAATTACCCGCCAACCATACCTTAATCTTGTTAAAACAGGTGAAAAGGACCGTAAAACCGTTTTCACCCATTTTTATAGGAATATAAAGCAGAGTATCATCAGCATAAAGATGATAGCTTACATTATGCTTTTACAGATAGCAGCCAATGGAAGCATGTAGATGGAAAAAAAGAGCTTGGCCCAAAATTTATCCTTGGGGTACACCACACACCGTACGGGCAGATGAGGATGAAATATTTCCTAATTCAATAGAAAAAGGTTCTCCCTAAATGATAAGAACTAAACCAATTCAAAGCTTTTCCTTAAAGCCCAGCCCACAAAACGCTTAATCAAAATATTGCGATATATTGTGTCAAATGCCGCAGTCAAGTCTAGCAAAACTAGAGTTGCACATTTTCCTGAATCCACAGGAGTTTTTATCACCCTATCATTCAGTGAACAGCCATAAACACCCACTTTCTTTTGACATTTATTAGGTTAATTTTTTTGTAGAATAAAATGTAAATAATCTGAATTTATTTGTACTCATGCTGCTCTGTAAAACAAAAAAATATACTTCAGAATATAGATATGAATAAATCAGCGAAAATGTAAAACTAATTTCAAGAAAAATATGTATTGTACTTGAAATGTCAAGTACAATGCATATACACATTATAAAAGTTGTTTTACATTTTCACTGATTTATTCATATCTGTTCGGACACAAATTGATAAAGGCTTAAAAATGTATTTCGGATGTTTTCTTTAGACTTGAAAACTCAAATATTGGAAAAAATCTCAGAATTGATGTGTACATTTGGCTGCAGTCTTTCATTTTAAACTACAATTCATTCTTTTTTGATCATCTCCTTTTATCTGAGATGTTTAAAGCACGAGCAGAGACTGAAATATGTAAATAATGCTTTTGTTCCCTGTATCTTGTCTCGTTGGATGCAGATCTTGGCCTCAGGTCTTTCTCTTCTCCTCTCCACATTCAGCACTGTGCTCAATCTAGAAACACTGTGCTGGTGAGTTTATATTGATTTATCTGCATTTTGACTAATCTTTTGAGTCAGTGATTCAGTGATCCGTTTATAGTCACGTTTCATTTCTAAATGAGTCAGCTGTTTTGAAAGAATAATTGAAATGAACGATTTAACAAATCACTCATTTAGAAAGGGGTTTGTCGCCACCTACTGGTGGTTTTAGTGTCATATTTATTAATTTATCAATAGCTATGTTTCCGTCCAAATATGTGAATAAAACGTAAGTGAAAAACTGGAACATTGGAACACATTTCAAATAAAGCACAGTTTCCATCCAATTAGTCAACAAGAACAAAATTCTCACCTCCTGATAAACTTGCGGCACAGATCAAAACAAAAAACTTCATATGCTGCGATAGGAGAAGCGACTATGAGCATTTTTTATTATATAATAAATGATTGCGTCTCAGAAGATAAAACGCAATGATCACACAGTGGCTTTTGGAGACGTGAGATGCTCTTTGGGAGCGCAGATACTCAAGACAGTTCAAGAGGTAATAATAATAATAATAATAATAATAATAATGTTGAACCACTTTGATGACAGACTTTGGCTGAGGGATTTCAGAATAACCAAAACAACATATTAGATGTTTTGTAATGCTTTCGGACCACTGGTTTGTTCAATAATGCTGTCCCATCGTGTCAATTTTGTTATCACATGATCTGTTCAAATGAAAAATCACAATCGAATTTTTGATGCCCATGCTAGAACTTATTCGGTAAATCTGTTTCCAATGCAGTTTATGCACATTTTTCTTATCTGATTAAAGGTTTGTCCTACTCAGTTGTGTAAGT
This sequence comes from Danio albolineatus, assembly GCA_903798035.1. Lineage (NCBI taxonomy): Eukaryota > Metazoa > Chordata > Actinopteri > Cypriniformes > Danionidae > Danio > Danio albolineatus. The sequence goes on from CAIGQQ010034268.1 coordinate 304,200, forward strand.
TTTTTTTTATGCATTTTCAAAATGTATAACAGTTTATTATGCAATATTCCAAAATGCGTCTAAAATAGGTGGATGGAAACATGGCTAATGATTGGACAAAACCAGCCATGCTAACACTCTAAAGCTGCATTATAAATCAAAGTGAAATAGTAAATTAGTGATTGAATTAGGATTCGGCAAAAGCAGCAACTCATGTACATCTTGTCAGAGAAGCACAGTTGTGTGATCAGCAGTAAATCTTCATCTAAAATGCAAGAAGGCGCTCTCGTGTGGAAACTTTAAATACGCCACAAAGAAACCCATGAATTCCCCAAAGTGTTTGCTGAGTAAGGGGCCGATCACACCGAACGCGCATTTAGGTTCCAAAAACGCGAGGCGCATCACACTGCCTTTTTTGTTGACAAGTGTGCTTTTTTTATGTCGCAAGGCAACGACTGAATCAGCTGGGTATTGTGCGCGAGTGTTGCTGCTGATATTAACATAATTTTAATATTTAATAATATTGTGATATTCATGATTTGTGAAGTCATACAGCTCTGGATAACTCAAAACAGCGACCACAAGTCTCTCCTTCATCTTCAAAAGTCTCCGTTGTTGTCTTGACAATACAAACACTGCAGGCACCTCAGCGCCTCTGCTTTCATTTGATTGAAGAATAAAAAAGACGTGAGTGACGTAACACGCTTTTTCAACGTGACACGGCCATTAGTAAATCCTTCAAAAAAGGCGCCTCTCAATGCAAAGAACTCGTTCGGTGTGATGGGCCCCTAAGTAGAACATTAAACTGCATTCATAGCTTCAGTGTGACTAAAAGTATCATAACTCACAGTAGTATTCATATCAAACACTCAACAGTCGTGATGATGTAATATTGGAGTAAAATCAAGTAATTAAATGTGGTATATTTACATGCTTTCAGATGTAGCAGCATTTACTACAGAGCCTTAGTTCACTTACTCACGACCGACTACTCACGAACAACTGTCGTTATCACAAAACAGTAATATTGATTTCATTATCACACAATGGAATAACCTGCAATTAACGAACATGATACGCTACATCTGAAAGCATGTGCTGGAGATTTATTAACGATTACAGATCTGGCTTTTTCCTCCCCTGATAGTGTCTTATCTGTTTCAGTTTGGTGGGAATCTAAATTTTAAGCTGCTGTGGTCAATATTAAGAATTGTTTTTTATTGGCTAAAGAATAGAGATGGATGATACCAATTATTTTCATTCTGATCTGATATTTCAAGACAAGCATTGTCGATACCGATACTTTAATAAAATACTTTATAGTGATTTTATCATGTTTTTAATGGAATATTAAAGTTCCTGTTCCTGTTTAAATAAATATGTATATACTATGCAGCGCTATCATTATTACTATTATTATAACGGATAGTATATACTATTATATATAAGGATAGTATAAAGTCAGTGATCACTCATTAAGAAAAAAACAGAGAAGGGATCAATACTTCTGTTTAAGGATCGATCCTTTTGATACATTGCCAGTAATATTAAATATATATTGATACTTTAGGATTAATCTGCCTACCCCTACTAAAGAACAAACCATTGTTGTCCAAAGGCTTAACTAATTATCCCAACTTGCCTAATTGACCTTGTTAAGCCTTTAAATGTCACTTTAGGCTGAATACAAGTATCTTGCAGAATAACTAGTCAGATATTATGTACTGTCATCATAGCAAAGATAAAAGAAATCAGTTATTAGAACTTAATTAGGACTATCATGTTTAAAAAATCTGTTAAAAAGCACATGGAAAATATTGCAATAAGAATTATTTATAAGTGAAATAATGACTCTAATTTGTTTGTTCCCTCATTAGCATCATCCTAAACTCCACCGGAGAGGCCTTGTTGGTGTATTCAGACAGATTTCAGTGAGTCTGAATGTGAAGAAAGTGGCCAGTGCCTTGCAGATTCTCCGAATCACTTCTAAACTGACCAAAGCCATTGCCTAATGAGATCCTTTTCTTACCTGTGAGACTTGCAACATCCGAAAACCGTCACGTTTGTTTAATACTTTTTCTTAAATTCAGTCTGAGTTGCATGTTATAACCAGAAATGTTTAAAAAAATAGCAGTTTACTGTACTTCCTGTACTTCCGTCCTACATTTAAGTGTGGCAAGTTACTTGTCGTCTGTTTTGCACATATTACACTCTTAACATGTTTTGGTTTGTTTTGCTGTTAGTGTTGGGTCTTTGCACATGATGATCCCGCAGTGTTTACTTTTAAAAGTCCTGGATCACGTCCTGTCACACATTGTATCAGTGAGAAACGGTTCAGATTCATAATGGCAGTCATCGTAAAGATACCATTTAACAGTATGTAACAGATCTGTACCATGTAACAGATCTCTGAATTCATTATTTGTGATTATTGAGGGTCGGTTAATGGCTATATATATATATATATATGGCTATTTGGGTGTTTAAATGAGCCAAAAGTATTGTAAATACTCAGTTTAAAATGAATGCCGTTTACTGGATTTAAAAATCACATTGTATGATACTGTTTTTCTATTAGGACCAATGTGTTATTAAACTCTTATCATGCTGTTTGGTTTTCACAGTATTTTAAAGTGTAATTTCTAAAGTATTTTTGAAAAAAGAAATAAAAAAGGAAAGATTTAATTGATTTATTGTGTTGGTGGTGTTTTTTAAATGATAGGGGAGCACGGGGCATACAACACGGTAAAATTTAACATGGAGTTATTTTTTTATAATTATTTTTTTTAGGGGTTTTCACCTTTATTGAAAGGACAGTGGAGATTGACAGACAGTAAAGTGTGAGGAGCAGATAAGGGAAGGACCTCGAGCCAGGAATCAAACTCGGGTCGCCTGCAAACACCTGAGTGCTATGTGTCAACAAACTAACCACTAGGCTATTGGCGCTAACTAACACAGAGTTTTAAGGCGTTTACTCGGGGATAACCATGGCATGCCTGCTTTACCACAGTGTCAGTGTCGTCTTCCTGCCAATTACTGAAAAAGTTCAGCAAAATTTGGATGAGAAAAACAGGAGAAACCATTTATGCTGCATAAAAGTATTTATTATAGTCAATATATATATGTTATTTATTGGATATTATTTTAATATTTAAAAATATTTGTGAAAGTATGTTAGTTGGCTATATACGGAAATGTAGTTAGTACTACGGTGTGGTTCAAAACACTATTGTATTTACTCTAAATTACTATAGTATTTTTTTCTTGTGAGCTTCAATCTGACCAAAGCCTTGAATCTTTATACTGGGCCACTATCTTTCAAATCAATCCATTTGACAGCAGTTTTTTTTATAATTTAAAATGTGGGGTAATCGCTCAATATGTCTTTTTTTTTTTTTGATAAATATAGATCACAATTAGTATGTTTTTGTAAATGAATGGGGCGTCATGGTGGCGCAGTGAGTAGAATGGTCACCTCACAGCAGAAGCGCCGCTAGAAGGGGAAAAGTTAGGACGATTCTAAGGGCCCAAGCAGTTTTGGGGCCCCCAGAGATATTATAAGGGGCCCTAATGACACTACCCAATGCATCCCCGCAAAGGTTGCCATAGGGCCCCTGCCAGCCAGCGGCGCCCCTGCCTCACAGTAAGAAGATCACAGGTTTGAGCCTTGGCTGGGTCAGTTGGCATTTCTGTGTGGAGTTTGCATTTTCTCCCCATGTTGGCGTGGGTTTTCTCCGGGTGCTCTGATTTCCCAGACAAGTCCTGTGGTATAGGTTGAATTGGGTAAACCTAATTGCCCATAGTGTGTGAGTGTGTATGGATGTTTCCCAGTGTGTGTATGTATGTATATG
>CAIGQQ010034268.1:353237-371677 GCA_903798035.1 Danio albolineatus
TCTCTCTCTCTCTCTCTCTCTCTCTCTCTCTCTCTCTCTCTCTCTCTATATATATATATATATATATATATATATATATATTGTAGCTTCTCACAGAACACTCAGCAAACTAACATGACTAAAACAACTCTGTAATTGTATTTTGCTGTTGCTTTCTACTAGATAAAGTGTCACTGGCAATACTTTCAGTTGACTTTTTAGCAAGACACTCATCACTCAATTGTGCTCACTCAATTGGCTAGTAAGACTTTCACACACAGACGAGAGCCACGCATTTGGTCAGGGCAGGGGAAATTAAATAATAAAATATATATTTCGTATCGCAGTATTTCAAATCGCGATTCGATTTCATTTATTCGCACAGACCTAGTTTATGAATTTATAGTTGTTATGATTTTCAACATTTTAAGGAAAATTGAAGGGATAGTTCACCCACAATTAAACATTTTCTCACAAATGACTCACCCTTAAGTGGTCTAAGAGTTGTTTTTTTCTTCTGACATTTTGAAGAACCTGTAACCATTTACATCCATAAGAAAATCATATACCGTGGAACAGGGCTGAACAATATACCGTTTGAGCATCGATATCGCAACGTGTGTATCTGCAATAGTCACATGGCAGTTTTAGATTATTTATTTAAGATTAAATGATAAAGATATTATTAAAGATTCTTTTTGTAAATTATTTATACAATAATGACCAGGTTATTTTACGTTTGATTGTTCATTTTCTGTACCTGAAATCTGTACTCTCCAGAAAACCATAAAGCACTGTTTATTTCACTTTTATTTTTACTCTGTCATATTAATATATGAATATAATTTATTATGTTTAATACCAGTGTGCTGCATAGAAAAAGACTTGGATTATCCCAGTTGATCTAATTTAATGCAATCTTTCCAAACAGAGCGATTCAAATCATCTGGTAATATTATATTCATTTAGCAATACATATTACAGCAAAACAAAAAATTGCAGTGTCAGATTTTTCCAATATTGTGTAGCCCTACTATAGAAGTCAATGATTAACGTTTTTCAACATTCTTTAAAATGTGTTTTGTGTTCTAGAGAAGAAGGAAACTTTGTTTTGAGACTAGTAAAGCGTGAGTAAATGTTGATCAAATTTAGATTTTTGGGCAAACTGTCCCTTTTAATGCTTATATTTAAAAAGATGCATAAAAATTAACAAAAACAATAGGAAAGATGTGTATATTGTCAGGAAAAAGTCAATTATCTTTATAAAATATCCTACTATAATGTTTCCTGAAGTTTTTGTGACACAAAAGACTTTACAATTGATGCTGAACTCAGCTTTACCTTCGACCAGTGGTTCTCAAACTGTGGTACGCGTACCACTAGGGGAACACAAGCCTCCTTCTACTGGTACGCGGAGGAATCTTTGAATAATTAAAGTAAAAAAATTAACACACTTTTAACACTGACGCATACGATACCACAGATGAGATCAGTGAATTGATTTTAATAGGCTAAACCTTTTTTTTAAGTGGCTGACATTGATAAATATTCTTAATTTGAAGAATTAATCTGCCTTGTTTTTGAAATGTGCAGTGCTGTAGCTGCTTAATTTGGCCTACTGTGCTACTGTACTTCAATACCAGTTATTATGGTGGTACTTGGAGAGACAATTTTTTTTATGAGGTGGTAATAGGGAACCACTGCCTTAGACGAATAAATGACAGTTTTACAAATATTAAGTTCCCTTTAATTTCACCAGCTCCAAACGTTTAATTATTAGATGCAAAAAATGACATGATCTGTTTTATATCTTAGGGGTCACGTTACTTCTCTGTCTGTACACCCTTCTGGAAAGCTTGCCCTGTCTGTCGGAACCGACAAAACTTTGCGGTAATACTCCGGTGTTTTTATAATAACTGTAGACTTTGTTGTCACTAGACTTTGTTTACATTGTTCAGTGGTTTTTAGTGATGACAGATGTTTATTGATCTTATTGCAGAACATGGAATCTTATCGAAGGACGGTCGGCTTTCATCAAGAATATTAAACAGAGTAAGCAGAAACAATCTTTTGTAATAATTTATTGGGAAAATAAAATGTCTTATAAATCAGAACATTTTATGATATAAAAGTACACTACCTGACAAAAGTCTTGTCGCCTATCCAATTTGTAGAATTAATAAATAATACCTTGACTTCTAGTTGATAGTTTGCTATCTGAAGTGGCTTATATGAAAGGCAAAGGCCTCTAGATTATGCCTATTTCACCAAAATAAAACATGATCATGTCTTGATTTTTAATGATTTAATTAGGTAAGGTCTGACTTTACTTAGACAAAAGTTTTGTCACTTAACAGAAATAATGTACAGTATAGAATATAAAGTCATGCTGCAGTGGAAACAGAATGAATATTGTATATAACTCCCATGAGCTTGGAGGACTGCATCCATACATCTCTGCAATGACTCAAATAACTTATTAATAAAGTCATATGGAATGACAATGAAGTGTTCCTGCAGAGTTCATCAAGATTCTCTGGATTCATCTTCAATGCCTCCTCCTTCATCTTACCTGAGACATGCTCAATAATGTTCATGTCTGGTGACTGGGCTGGCCAATCCTTGAGCACCTTGACCTTCTTTGCTTTCAGGAACTTTGATGTGGAGGCTGATGTATGAGGAGCAGCGCTATCCTGCTGAAGAATTTGCACTCTGCTGTGGTTTGTAATGTAATGGGCAGCACTAATGTCTTGATACCTCAGTCTGTTGTTGTTGCTATTCACTCTGCAGATCTCTCTTAATGATCAACTAGAAGTCAATTTATTATTTGTTGCTCTTACAACTGGGATTGACAACAAGACTTTTGTCAGGCAGTGTATTTAAGATGACCGACTAGTGTATAATATTGTGTTGTAGATGCAGAGATCGTCTTGTGGTCACCAGATGGAGACAAATACGCAGTGGTTGTGAACGATAAAGTGGACATTTACACTCTGGATTCTGCTACCATCATTGGAACCATTGCATTCACAAAAAGGATTTCATGTCTGAAGTTTCTGAAGGTGAACAACCATAGTAGTGTAGCAGGAGAACCTAAAGTTAAAGAGATGCTTCACCCAAAAAAATGAAGTTTCCTGTTAATTTACTCACCCATAGGACATCCAAGATTTTGAGCTGAATTCGTGGCTCTTTGTGATTCATATAATGGCAGTGAACGGTGACCTTTTTTTAGATTAAAAATAAACTCATACAAACCTGTCCAAATCAATAGCCATGGTTTCTGATGACACACTGAGGTCTTGTGAAACGAAACGATCGGTCCGTGTAAGAAACCGAGCATTATTTACAGCATTATTAGCTTTAATTCACAGCCTGGTCACTCGCTCTCGGCACACATGTGAATGTAGTTCGATGTAGTCTAGATTCTTTTGATGAGGAAAAATATAAAGTTCAGTTTCTTACATGGACCGATCGTTTCGCTTCACAACATCTCAGTGTGTCATCAGGAGCTGTGGCTATTGATTTGGACTTGTTTGTGTGGGTTTTATTTATAATCTAAAAAACCGGTCACCATTGACAGCCATTATATGACTCGCTAAGAACCACGGATTCAGCATAAAACTCTTATTTAATGTTCTACTGAAGAAAAAAAGGACTTGTATGGCATGTGAGTGAGTTAATTTCCTAAAATAACTGGAAATGTTCATTTTTGGGTGATCAATCACTTTAATATTAATGTGTTTTGACTTATTACTTACTTACTTATTACTATTTCTATCAGATTTTCCTTCTTGCCTTGATTTATTACATGTATCAGTGAATTTCTGTTTAATTCCAGTGTCTGTTGTTGATTTTTCTCTTTAAGAACTCCCTTCTGGCTGTCGGAGGTGATGACGAGAGTGTTCGCATTTATGATGTGACTTCACAAAAGTGTGTCTGCGAGTTTAAAGCACACGAAAACAGGTACGACCAGCAGTGTTTAAGCTTTCGTTACGTCCAGGACACAACAAGTCTGATAATAATCACACGTACAGTCGGTATACAGACAGTAGCTGCTCTTTTTCAGGTTGTTTTACACATTTGACCACCAGATTTAATCATTTTTGTAACTAACTCTGGAAGGAGTCAAAAGTGGACAAGCTCAAAACATTTCAGACCATATAATTCTAGGTCTTGTTTGAATTATTTAATATTCTTTTCCAGAGTAAAAGCCATCGAGAGCTTCATGAAGGATGATTTTTGTGTCCTCGTTACGGCATCAAATGATGGATTCATTAAGTTGTGGAAACTCAATCTTGAGGTACGTTGTGCATTTGTTTAACCCATAAATATTCATTCTCACTGTTACGAGTTTAAGATGTTTAAGTGGGATGCTGTAACATTTAGGTGAGACAGATGTAATGAGTGCGACAGATCAAGGATGAGGCAGGAATCAAGTCTCAATTTAAGCTCTTCATGGATTAAACAATAAGTAACAATAATAAATGGGGAAAAAAGAAATAAACATTTACAATATTATCTTTAAACAAAATGAAAGTGTAAGCCAAATCAAAGAATATAACAAAACAATCCTTAAATCTAAAGTCTAAACTAGGCGACAAAAATAAATAATGAAAAATAAACCCGACATCTTCAGTGTATACGACACTCTATCTAAACTAATGAACTACAAAACTACACAGGTGGCAAAACACTCTAACTAATCAAACAAAACTCAATCTAAACTAAACAAATCTACCACGAAGGTCATAGATTCGGTTTAGAATCACACAACAACCATCAAATCATTTTACTTAAAGCCAACGAAGTTTAACAAGTAAACTCGAATTACCACAGTAGACTGAGATAAATCACAACAAAGCCGAAGCATAAACACAAGGATTGTGTGGAGCACAAAAGGTACGCCAAGGCAGAGCGCACACCACACGCTGGTCTGTCAGAGCTTTAAATCATACGGCACATCCAGGGGTTGGTGGAACTGGCACAGTCATAGTGATGATTGACATACGGAACTGGACCAATAGGAACCTGAAGGTGGAGTAGGAAACGGAGAGGATGAGAATAAACACATGAAAACAAACATCAAACACCACTCACCAATAATGCTATAAAGCTAACAGTGACGATTAGATTTTGCACATAAAGTAAGGGATAAAGCACATCCACGGGGTTATTGTAGAATAAAGCCAGATAGCTTATTGACAGCCTGCTGTAGAAGACTGAAAGGCTATACTCTGTACCTGGATGTACGTTATCCCACTTATTGCATGGCTACTTGCCACAAAACATAACAATTAGACACACAAGATTGTTTTGATCGGTAATAGTTTATTAAGTCTTTAAAGACAAAGCTTTTTAGAACTGCAAACTGTATTTTGCAGTCACAAGATTGCACTAAACAATCTGAAAAAACTCGGCGAGACAGCGAGACATTTACAGAGGATTTGAAATTCCTAGATGAGCCAATGTTATTCAGTGGTTGTTATCTAGGGATAATGTACCTAGAAATATTGCAAATAACAAGTATTTAAGACAGCCGTGTAATAACGCTTGATAATCTTTTGTTTATACTATGTGTGCTGCAGATTTAAATGTAAACATTTAGAAGCTCTCCAAAGACTTATGGATTTTAATTTGCTGACTGTTTATGTCATTCATAAGCTGGAGAAGAAAGATTTGATTATAATTATATTGTTGCTTTGCACCCTGTGTTTTACCAAGACAACTCAAACATGCATGTAATCAAGCAACTTGGCTTAATGCAAAAACGGATGAGGAAATGGAGTGGCCATCTCAATCCCCTGACCTCAACCCAATTGAATACTTCAGAGGTGACATTCAAAATGCAATTTCTGATTTAACGCTTGTTTTTTATTGAAATATATTAGTCAGAGAGCCACAGTATCAGATACATAGAATCATTGGACATCAACTGCTCCCATGTAGCGGCAGAACACAATTTTCTCACATTTTTTCTTTCTATCTGAATAAAGTAATACAATTACATATTCTTGCATTAAGGAAAATAATAAAAAACAAAAACACAAAACAAATAAAATAATAATATTAAAAATTATAAGATAGAAAAAAATAACATTATAGATAAAAGAAACACATATTAGGCCAAACAACAATTGGAAATTATATAAATACAAATATGCAAAGGGTACAGCAGTAGAAAAAAAAAAGAAAAAAAAGAGAAAAAAAATATATATATATTATATTGTTTTATTTCGAGTGATTAATTTTACACTCTCCTGTTACAGTCTATAAAGTCTCCTTCACTGCTTGGCCAGCTGAACACCACTGCCAGACTCACCTGCTTGTGTGTTTGGATGCCTGGTGAAACCAAAGAAACAACAGCAGAACAATCTGCCCAGGCCGCAACTTCTAAAGGTTTGCTCACATTTACCATTCAGTGACATTTTAAGGGTGAAATCCTGACATTTCAGTAGAAATCTGTGCAGCAGGGACCTCTGAGCGAAAATATTATGTCAGCTATAAAGACTTGTTGCTGAGACTTTTACTTCAGTATGTTGACGTATTTCCAACTGAAACTGAATATTGAGTAGAGGTAGTGCTTTCTTTTTGTACATCATTCACTTATAGCAAACTAATGGTGATAGGGGTGTGAATAAGAATATTGAGGCTGCAATAATATCGTCAACTGCAGTGATTAGAAGTTTGGATCTTTTCTGTGAGCCAGACCTTTCGCTTCAACAAACAGGTTAAAAAAAAACAATCACCTTTTTTTAATGCTACAACTTAATGACAATCCTCCCATGTTAAGAATCAACATATGAAAAATAAATAGTCAGCAATCATACTTTAAGTGATCTAAAAGGTTGCTTACAATTAAGTTTTGCAACCTAAATCAAGCATGATTCACTTATTATTCAACATGTCATTACAATTTTCTGTCACTTCTGTTGTTTCACCAGATCCTCACATTTAAGCCCTCACTTTACCCGTGCTGCAGCATAAGGGTTCCGTGAAGTGTTTTGAAATGTGAATTTTTTTAAAAATTCAATGTATGATGTAATCTCGACTGAAATATGAAGTGTGGGACATTTATTAGCCCCTCCCCTTAAAAGAAAAACAGCCAATAGCATTTCATTATCACAGCTCTGCCAGTTTAAGTGGTTTGACTCAAGCACATAAAATATTTTAATTAGAGGTGTCAAAATTAATTGTTTCTTCTGTGCATCAAGATGCAGACGCAGACAATTCGGTATCAGTTTAGTAATAGATCATAACCAGTTATTACGTACTGACATTTATGTCATATGCGCTGTCGTGGTAGAGTACTATGGAGAGGGAGGCGAGCGCGAGTAAATAAAACACTTCTTAAAAAGGGCAACATTATTACAAATAATACAAAAATATACATTGATTTGTACATTTTAATACAGGAATTGTTGTGCTGTGAAGTATAATTGTCTATGGAAAGCATCGTCAATGCACCGTGATGCACTGAGATATCGAATTGAACCGAATCGATGGTATGATAATCGTAACCGAATTGAACCGTGAGCCTGATGTAGGTTCACACCTCTATTTTTTTTTATCATCTAAACACAAATTTTGTCCCTATTTTGGATATTCTGAAAACTAACAGACTGAAACTAACACCCAAAAATTGTTTATTTTAATTACATGGGACCTTTAATCAGTTGTCAAAGTTTTATTGAGACGGTACTTTGCTGCTGTGTCAGTTATGTAGTGTTTGTGTTTGGTTCACCATCTGCTGAATCACACATATACATAGTATTATCAGTTCTCCGTTTCTTAAATCTGACCTCTGTGTATTGTTTTAGTGACTGAATAATTTAGGAAATTGGTATATTTTGAGTCAGAGCAGGTATGAGGCATGCTAAAAAGAAAGTAATTTTTGGATAAGTGCTTACTGGAGACATGGACTGTTTCAAATGATTCAGTTCAGATTTGGTGAACTGGTTCACTTAAGATCCAGTTAAAAAGAACGATTTGATTGCCAATCGGCCATCACTGGACAGCAGAGCCGCTCCAAATGCAGAAACAAATGGCCAGACGTTATTTGACGATTAGCAAAACATTAGTTTTTTTAAATTTATTTATTTATTGGATTTACTTGAAATTGAACATTATTTACAGTAATAATAGCTTTTATCCATATAATGTGAAAACCGTTGTCGGCGCCCAAAGGATATTCGCTTGATTAAACAAGTCTTAAGTAAGGGCTGGGAGATTTGGCCTAAAATCTCGATTAATTGAACATTTCAAATCAATTACGATTAATGAACGGTTAATATATTTATTTTAATTTTTTTGCCCCTCATAGTTTACAGACAAGATTTGTACAGTAATTATGTTCACATATTACCAGTGTAGGGCTGTGCAATTAATCGCAATTGCAAAAAAATCGTGATTTAAGCACATGCAATTTCTAAATCGCAAAGGCTGGAATTTTAACTATTAATTTTACTTAGATTTTTGTTCACGTTCTTGTGCGCATGATTTTAATCGTAACCAATCAGAGCTGACGCAGCACACCGGGCGATTACAGCTAAGCTGAGCGGAAGAAAGATGTTAACCAATCAGAGCTCACTCTGCACACGATGAAGTTGAGCGGGAGGACCGAATAGATAGTTTTGATTTACGGTAGTTTTTATTTATTGTTGTGACTGGAATTGAGGAATTTATTCATGTAGTCTGTTTTTAAGACAATTTATTACAGTTTAGTTTATCAGGCAGTTAGTGCTAATGTGTGAGACATTTTTGAATGAAGTGTGCATTACTTGCTTTAAAAATAATTGAAAGAAACACACACTATCTACTGTCCATGATTATATATTGAACATCAACATTGAAAAACTTAAATTAATCTGCGCCGCCCATGCTCATCACCGATATCAAACCGACCAATCACAAAACCTGCGCTACGTGTCGTTGTGATGTGTAGTTAAATTCTTTTGAGAGGTGTGTGGGTATGCGACTGCGCGAAAGCTGTGCCAGACTATATGCGTGCACTCGACGCAGAAGTATAAATCAGCATTAACAGAATGGAGTCACATGGGTAGGGAAAGTAATTTAATAAAATCGACATGGTAAACTTGGATCAGTTATAGGTTATCAATGTCAATTTCGACATTTTACTTTTCAATTTATCACCCAGTCCTAGCCTAAGTGCACGCTCACGCATTGCTGTATAACAAAAATGTAAATATATAGTGGCACTGTTTGTTATATTTCATGTTATGCAGGCAGGTGTCAGGGGTAAAGTGCGGAAGGTGTGTGGAAGAGCATAAAAGTAGGGGGAGAGATAACATTTTTGGCAGAGGGTTAATGCAACACCTCCTGATAGCCACTAGGGGTGTGAACCTCTCACGGTTTGGTTCGGTTACGATTATCATGCCATCGATTCATTGACGATGCTTTCCATACATAATTAGACTTTTTCTTCACAACACAAGAAAAAATGTATTAAAATCTATAAATATATTAATATTTATATGTTGTTTGTAATACAATTTTGTCTTTTAATGCAGTCAGATATATGAATTGTAGCTTTAATTTGACCTGCTCAAAGAAAACATTCATTTTGAATGCTTTAGACAAAACTCTAATACATACACAGAAGCATGAGCGTTTATAGCAAATAAACTACTGTGAATATCATCCCGCTTGCTTTCTGAGCGCTGTCAAGCGAGTTCTTACACTCCTATCATTGATCATTGTCTTCACCCGCTCAACAGAAAGGGCAGTGATTGGCTTTAAAAATGAAAGCGCTGTTCACCGATGACTGACACGGGAAGAACGGCCGCGGTTGCAGTCTATATGCGCATAACACGTGGTTATCACAGGTAATCTGTAATAGACACGGTGTAGAAAACTCGCACCACAGGCACGCTCGTAGGAAAAGTTACCTTACGAACACGCCAGCGGGTCAAATGTCCAACGTGTGTGTGTGTGTGAGAGAGACAGAGATTGCGTTTTACAGCATTTCTCCCTTGTAGCGAAACAGCGGCTCGTGCCGTACCTCCTTTAGTGTCAGTGACAGACTGTCCAGCAAACTCACCAGCAGTGAACTGTGCACAATTATCTGCTTTTTAAGTAGTAGGAGCATTTTACTAACTCGCCCTCGCCTCATTCGCCATAGTATTCTACCGCGTCATCTAGCACATCGGAGATAAATGACATTGGTACGTAATAACCGGCTATGATCTATTACTGAAGAGTTATCGAATTGTCCGCAGCTGCATCGCGGTGCACCAAAGAAACAATTAATTTTGACAAACCCTAATAGCCTCTTTGTGAGCAAAAAGAATAAAGAAAGAAAGTTGCTGAGTACAACCGGATCATCGTCTCCCGTCTTCTTTTTCTGGAGATTGCACGACTTTACAATATGTAGCCTATATGTTTTCTACCTGTAAAGTTGCTGACCTTTGCACTTGAACGTTGGCCTTTTCCCCTGTATAAAATGATCAACAAGTAGCTATTTGTCCAAACAATAAGAGGACCTCCAAACAAGCTCGAGTGCTGCATGATTGGAGCGAATTAATCATGATTGCATGTTGAAAGTTGAAGTAGAGTGCAGGCCTAAGGAAAAACACATTAATATTTGTTTTTTCTTGTTAAAAGAAGCTCTTTTGGATCCACTTGTGCCTGTCAGAGGTAAAAGAGTTCGGATTCTAGGAGAGGAGGTGATTATGGAGGACGCAAGCAGCTCCAAAGCGCAAGGAAAAAGAGAAAAAAAACAAAAAGTGCAATAAACATTTTTATAAACATAATTGGTGATGTTCTGTTTTCTGTCTGTCCTAATGCTTATGATTGAGTTCGAAAATAGCAGTGCAGCATTTTTAACCACTTGAACTACAGTCGTTAGCAATAGTAATGCTTCTGCTGTGTACATTGGACATTAGTGCAATTAAAAAACATCAGTTCTGAGTTTTAGATCATTCATTCTATGAAAAAAAATATTTAAGGAGGAAGGTGCACTGTTACAAAAGAAATTAAAGTAAAATGTTTTTTGGAGAAAAGAAAATGTATAAAGAGGTGAAGCAAATTTTATAGGATGTTCAATTAAAATGAACTCAAATGACTGGATCAGATGGATATTGAGAAGCACCTGTTCTGCCACCCACTGCTTTTTGCATATGTTAGCAGACAGATAACTCCCCTACCAATCACCATGCTGAAGCGGATACTCTGCTCACTTCGTTTGTTTGGTCACAGGAAGTAGGGTAAAACTGAAAAGAGCTAAATTAATTTACATACATTAGCAATACATATGTGAAATACTTTCTTTTAATGTAACATAAGCACATATAAAATAACAGTGTGTATACGCTTATGCATACAAAAACACCTGATATCTCTTGTTCCAAACTGTATACTGACTAAACTGCATCATGTTGAATCAAAATAAATACTAAACTATTTGTAACAGCTACATATTTCACTCATCAGAGCATAACACAACCAACATATAGTGGCAGTTTCACCTAAACATTTGTACTTAACACAATAAATAACAAATAACTGTGAATTATAGTATAACATGAGATTACATACCAACGATACTTTCGAAAGACAAGAAATGTAGCAGATGGCTGAGGATGAGATTGACACAGTAGCAGGTTGCTTTCCTCCATGCAACAGACTGATGCTAGTCCCATGTTGATGACACCATCAACAAGTGACTCTTAAAGGAGCCAGCACCTTTAAACTAGTATCACACTTGACAGCACCCAATGTTCCTCTATCCCAGGGCTGCCCAAACCTGGTCCTGGAGGGCCAGTGTCCTGCAGATTTTAGCTCCAACTTGCCTCAACACACCTGCCTGGATGTTATGAGGAAAACTTCTAAGAGCTTGATTAGCTGGCCCAGGTGTGTCCGATTGGGCTTGGAACTAAACTTTGGAGGACACCGGCTCTCCAGGACCGAGTTTGGCTACCCCTGCTCTATGCTGAAGAGGAAAGGACCCTGTGTTTCAACAAGACAACAACTCAAAGACATATGTAATCAAGCAACTTGGTTTCAGGCAAATGGAGTGGCCAGCTCAATTCCCTGAACTCAACCCAATTGAGAACTTCAGAGGTGACATTCAAAATGCACTTTCTGAAGCGAGTTTCACAGGAATTTCTCGTCCTAATGGCATTCTGTGTGACCAGAAGTAAAGAAAATCATTCTGAGGAGGCAGAGAAGGTTATGGTATTTCATTAAATATTACAAGGGCAAATTAATTAGCAAAAAATAATTGCATGCAACAGATACATCATTTATAACAAGCACTACTATACACCCAAAAGTTAGGAGAGTACATTTTGATTTCTTTAAAATATAATGTTGGGAACCACTGGTCAAATTAATGCAATTAAAGAATTAAATTCAGCCAGAAAAACTGAAAGTGCAAATTAGATTTGCAGTGTGTAGCTGATGGAGAAAAATGCATCCAATATAAAGACGTTAACGTGTATGTTCCTGCTTATTCTGTCAATTTAGGGGTATTTTTGGTTTAACAGATGTTGTGAGACCAGCCTATTCACATTGTTTACTTGTGTGCTTACTAATGGGCTTAATATGGACAAGAGTCACTATTTATAAATGCACAATATAAACTGGTGAAAAACTACACTGGTTTCATGATTCAGTACGTGAATAACGTTAAGCAGTGGTGTAAAGTAATTACAAATACCTAAACTACTGTAATTGAGTAGTTTTTCTCAGAAATTGTAATTTAGTAAGTTGTTTTAAAAATGTCTATTTTTACTTTCCCTCGAGTACATTTATACAACAATACTTTCCTTCAACCTGCAGTCACTACTCTATTATTTCTTGTCTATGGGTATTAGAAAAATCAGTCCTGTGAGTCCAATCAAATCGCACTTGGAAGGTAAGTTGCATCATATTGGACTACCTCAAGACAGGTGATTTATAACTGCAGCAAACTGTTTGGAAGCATTAAAAGTGTCCAAGAAGATGTCCAAAATCTGTACACGCATTGACCGAGAGACTGATTAGATGCTTGTCGCTGATGAGAAGATTACGGATGTTTACTGTATGATGGCCTTAAAAATCCAGCAGGCACAAGACATTAACATGACGTCAGATTGACGTTGTACCCCAATGTCGTGGAGATGTTGCATTTTGTTTGGAAATGAAAATCGAGTTGATGTCAATGTCCAACCTAAAATCAACCAAATTTCAACGTCGAATGATGTTACAGCTTGACGTTGTGTGGACGTTACCACTATGACGTCTATCAGATGTTGGATTTTAGTTGCCATACCTGACGAATAAATGTTAGTATTTGACGTCACTATGTTGGCTCAACGTTGGATTTTGGTCACTTTCCAACACAACCTAAAATTAACCAAATGTCATTTGACGTCATTATTGGACATTAAAAATAGCATTGTCCATACACGCGGCTAGACATTGAATTTTGATCACCTGACATCACAACCTAAACCTGACCTAATATTAACGTCTTTTGGCGTAATGTGCCTGCTGGGTAATAACTAAATGCACTACAGAATGTATACGTTTACACACATCCACAAATGACATGTAAATGCATCAACTCTTACAGTGTAATACTACTCTTGAGTACTTTTAACAGGTCTACTTTTTACTCATACTTTGAGTAATATTTACAACAGATGCTTTTACTCTATTTGCACTACGTTTTTAGGCAAGTAATGGTACTTTTACTTGAGTATGATGAGTACTCTTTCCACCACTGACGTTAAGTTCTATCTTTACAGACTTTTTCTGTTTTGAATTTGGTTTCTGCACTGCACTCTCCATATCCAGGCATCGTTGTGGAGTGTGATCATCACTCCTGGTCAGTGGTAGATCTAGGAATTTTTAAACGCAAGTTTAACCAAGGCGAGGCCACAGTTTACAGAGAGGGACCAAGTTATTCTGGTACTTGCACTATATGTTTAGAACAATGTAAGACTTGAGTTATCTCAAATACTTTGATGTCTTTGACAATTCAAACATGAGCTGGACACACAGAGGCAATCGGCTCCACACCTCACCAGGTGGGAATGCGGGAAGGTTCACTCCTCTCCTTTCCCTCATTTGCATTTGAAGTATCTCGCGAAAGCCCCCTCGGCCCACTCACCCTCTTTTCACTTAACCCACACAGAATGGTCCTTTCAAAGTATGAATGTTCAAAATCAATGGAAGTGACTTTATCATGTTTGATCTCATTTGAAATGTCTCAGTGCGACTGGTACAATGGTCTCATTCCCTCAGAAATAGACATAATTAAAGTAATAGGTATATAACTTTTATATCGGTATAGGTATATATCTTTTGCACCACTGCTAAGGGTGTGCCTTCACCGGGGGGGGTTCTATTCAAATGCCTTATAGGCAGAAACTCTTACTGAATGTAAATGCCCTTGTTATTCAACACACACCTCTTCTATCTCTTGGTTTGACTACTAAAGGGACAGTTTACAGCTGTTCGGGGCGACTTCTGTAACCAGAGTAGCCTGTAGTGTGGAATTCTCCATACTATGTATATTTTGAAGTCAGGTATGCATCTTTTGATTATGGATTTATTTTTGAGAATTCGATGTTTTGTATTGATCATTTATGGATTGACTGAATTAATTGGCATAATACGCATTTACCTGACTAATAAATTGTTTTATTTGAATTTATTCTTGTTTACTCTGAATTTACTTAATTTATTAAGTTAAGAATGTACTAGATTTCATGATAGACGAAACATAACACATGTTAGATGAAAATCCTAGAAATTCCAACTTGTTGTTTGACTTTGTTATTCGTTGCAATCACTATGGGGGGGGCTAGGGTTAATGCATTAGGATGAAAGTAAAGCCGAAAAGGCAGCACATCTTACATGGTACTAGCGCTTTGACCTCTGGTTAATATTTCAGCTATAATTAATTTGTTACATGATTATTTCAATCGTGGGGGGCTAGGGTTAATGCATTAGGGATAGCAAGACAGCTTACCTTACATCAGGGATGTCAAACTCAATTCCTGCGGGACACAGCCCTGTACAGTTTAGTTCCAACCCTAATTAAACACACCTGATCAAGCTAATTGGGTCCTTCAGGGTTGTTTGAAACCTACCCGTAAGTGTGTTGAAGCAGGGTTGGAACCAAACTGTGCAGGGCTGTGTCCCGCAGGAATTGAGTTTGACATCCCTGCCTTACATGGTCCTAGCTGTAGACCTCTGATTATTGTTTGGAATCTAACTAAGTTTTACATAGACGATTGTAAGAATCGAATGAGATTACTACTTAAATAATGACATCGTCTGTCTGACTATTAAATAGTATTAATCATCAACCTCTAATTATTGATCAGACTAGTGAACTTATAAATACATTACAGCCGGCGTAATGTGACAGGTTCACAACAAATGAGTATAATAAAAGTAAAAGTATTTGGGGCTAGGGTTAATGCATTAGGGTGTATAGCAAGCTGAAGGAGCAGCACATCTAACATGGTACTAACAATTGACCGCTGATTATTGTCTCGACATTAAGTTGTTACAATCGGTAGGAGTTATAAGATCATTTAAATATATACCAAAATATCTCATAAACTGCTAAATTAATAAAGTAATATAAAATATAAAATTGGAGTCAGATAAAACGAGGATAAACATATTAATCTTCTAAACCACCTCATACTAAAATTGGAGTTAGATATGAGTTAAATTTGAAGTAAATCAACATTTTGCACTGGAAAGACCGAACAGGCAGTGAACCTTTATCCACCAGTAGACACAGCCGTTGGACTAACTGGCTGGACCTTACAACAAAGAACTCTTTTTATCCTATTAAAATAGTATATATATAATATATATTTTCAGGGGTTAATTTTACTTCTGCAAATAGCAGATTAAATTGAAGTAATTTTTCATTCTGGGTGAACTATCCCTTTAATTAAAAACATCGTCAGTTAGTTCACTTTGTTCTTTAATAAAGTTTTTGCACTAACATAATTGTGTGGATGTTAGTTCGCCAAATTAAAATATCTTTTACTTTGTATTCTGGCTTAATCTCTGACTTTGAAGAACATGTTTAAGTGTGTTCAGTCCAACGCTATCTCACGGCAATTCGTAACTTTTTATTTAGTGGCTAATTCGTTTGATCTAATTCGTACAATTCAGTACGATTTGCTCATCAACCAATGACGGTTGTGTTTAGGGGTGGGGTTAGGTGCCACGCCTCCTTTTTAAAATCGTACATTTTCATACGACTGAACTTGTACAAATTTGTACGAATTAGCCACTGATCTGCCAAAACGTAAAATACTTACGTTTTCTTGTGAGATCAGGCTGGTTCAGTCCTAACCTGATGCACAGCTATGGTAAATGTCATGCATGATGCAGCTTTTTAAAAAAAGCTATTTTTTTAAGACGCGGGATGTTTGTCATAAATATCCGATATCAGGTCACGTTAACCGAAGATTTTCGGTAAATGGCAAATTTTGACAGATTTGCCATCACAATTGTTTTGTAACCTTTTGATAGTGATAAAAAAGCACAATAATTCTAAACAGAAAGCATCCGTGTTATAGGGTAAATGACAGCACAGAACACGTCTTTGCTTTATTGATTTCACCATGAAGCGCATCTTTACCGTTGACAGAACAGCTCAAAATGGTCATTTAAAACAACATATTTAGGACAGCTTTGAGCGGAACTGCGGAAAATAAACATTGTAGCTCCGATCAACGGATGACTTTTATATAAAAGATCAATTTTGACTAAATGATAGGACTGTCTGATATACCATATGACTATCAATTTTGGTCTGTTCTAAAATATTCCGCTTTAAGAGTGAACCACGGCAGACAACATTGTGACAATTTAAAACCCTGTTTCGGAACAAGCCAGTCGATCTACAGGGATGAAAGTACTCGTCATACAAGAAAAACAGCTGAAATAACAGGTATCACCGTCGTTCAAAGAATTAAAGCGCATCTTTATGTCCAAGCTTTGATGTAAATCAGCAATGACTTAGAGGAGAGGGGCACAACGGGGGCCAGTGCCCCTGTGGCCCCACCCCTAGATCCGCCCCTGTTCCTGGTGTATTTACAGTTTACTGGTTTTACAGGTACTGGTGATATTCCCTGCAGACTGGTCAAACTGCTGTCCAGTTGCCAATTACAGACCCTTTCTCCTTTGTGAGCCACATCGCTGATAAAACGAATAAACTGAATGACTTATCGATGCTATTGAGTGCAAATACTCAGATAAGCTGCTGTCATCTCAGCTTTGTTCAATATGTTTTATGTTTATGACGTCTGGAAAGTTCAGAAAACCTTTGCTTGCTCCACGTTAACAGCAATAATGCATGCTTGAAGTTGATAGACACACATGAAATCTAACATATTTGCCCAAACATCCTTAATGACCCATCATTTCCACTAACCGCTGTAATTTTTTTTTGAAAGTCAGACTTTCCATGCCAGGTAATTAAATAGCATTGGCCGCTTATAATTGTTTCTTTTTTAGCAATTGATAATGCAACTGAAGAGAGCGGGTAGTCATTAAAGATGCATCCCTTTTAATGGAGGAGCTCGCTGGCTGAGTACAGTCGTTTTAGTCCATTTCCGTCTATATCAGCTGTACTTTATGAAAAAGCTTTATTTTTTCAGGTTTCAAATTCTATAAAGTCCCATTAAATAGTTTCTGTCTGCACATCCCCTGTAAAAAATACCAGAATATGCTACTGCAGGTTGGCTTTAAACCATGGCTACTATGGCAAGCCTTTTTAGCATTTAAACTTTTGTTCTGAGTCTGACTATTCATGAATATATTTAGAGATATCACTTATTAAATTTTGACGAGTGATAATTATAATTCGACTTGTCAGAATGACAGAGATATCTGCTATTCCGATTGTACTAGTAAGAAATCAGATTCAAATGTTTTGACTAGTCAAAACTCTATTGAAGATATATCTAATGATATTGTAGATATCTCCTAAAGACACGTCGTATATCCGCAAAGGTAATTAGAGATATTTAATTCAGTAGTGTCGTCCTAAAAAAAGGTGGTGTACTATTACCCATCCAACCCAAATTTTAAATAAACGGACCAACGAAAGTCAATGTTTCTTTGATTCATTGGCGATATATATTTAGCATCAGTTACCTGTAACTACTGACTTCCACAGAAGAAAAAAACAAATACTATGGAAGTCAATGGTTACAGGTTTCCAGCTTTCTTCAAAATCTCTTCTTTTGTGTGGAGGGGGAAAAAAAGACAAACCGTTTTGGAACAAGTTAAGGTTGAGTAAATGATGACAATTTCCATTTTATAAGTGAACTATCCATTATTTAAACAAATTTTTCATTTTCAAGCGAGATGCTGATAGTTTAATCCTATGCAATGATGCTTTGCTAATAGGGCTCGCAGCAGAATTGGAGATTGGCTAAATATATTAAGCTGTGGTAAAAAACAACTGTTTAACATAT
>CAIGQQ010034268.1:374353-396425 GCA_903798035.1 Danio albolineatus
AATAATAATAATAATAATAATAATAATAATAATAATAATAATAATAAGCGGATTTTTTTTCAAGCAACCTGATGCCTAAAAAAATGCGAACGCTCTCTTACGCGTGAAGACTTTTATTTTGAAAATAACTTGCAACTATGTACCTGTAGTGTTTCAGGAAGTTGGAAAGCGAAGAAGCTTTAGCTTTACTTTCAAAACATCTTTTTGTTTTGTTCCTTGTTTTAAAAGCCTAAAAACATGTCTATTGATTGGCTTGGTTATGGTTATGCTGCGCTTATAACGATAGGAGGGATTGTCGGTTATGCTAAAGCAGGTAATGATATAATCGATTTAGCTACTCGACAATGAAGTTTAGTTTGGGAGTAGTTGTTTTTAATAATTATACGTAAAACGACAAATAATACAGAAACTTTTTGCGATAATACACAAAATGTGATTATTTTTTCCGAACAGAAAATATGACTTATGGCCAAGTATGAACAAATACATTGCTCAGCATAAATACACCCCATTTTTGTAAATGAATATTTTTGTCCATTTCTCAGTGAATATAGGTCATATATTATCGTGCATTTAACCAAAACAGATTTATTAAAGATATATTTATTAAAATAATATTTTAGTCACCAAACATATTTAGAAATAGAGAGAAAATACTATTGTATTCATGTGAAATACTGGGGAAAAATGACCAATGGAAAAATTATTAAGCATTTTTTGTTTCTCTTGATTTTTGCTCTTTTTAATTTTATATTTTTCCCTAGCATATAAATGTGGCTGTACTAATTTTGAACTGTTAGCATTAATTATTTTGTTAGATTAGCTCCAGATTTTGTTAGATAGGCTTCAGTACTGACTAATCTAATGCATATGCACATATATACTATTGTAAAGCTTCCTATAGAAAATATTAATTTAAATGAGATTTGTGTGAGGTGTAGTTCGTTGTTCATGTAATTCAAACAGAACTTGTGTGTAATATATGTGATTTGTAAATATATTTCTATAGTTACTCATTTTTATCAATATTATATAAACATAAAAACATTGGGGTATTCTTTACTTTATTATACACTCAAGGGCCATTTTATTAGGTACACCTTACTGAGTTGGACCCACTTTTGCCTTCAGAACTGCCTTAATCCTTCATGGCATAGATTCAACAAGGTACTGGAAATATTCCTTAGAGATTTTGGTCCATATTGACATGATAGCATCACGCAGAGGCTGCAGATTTTTCGGATGCTCATCCATGATGCGAATCTCCCGTTCCACCACATCCCAAAGGTGCTCTATTGGATTGAAGTCTGGTGACTGTGGAGGCCATTTGAGTACAGTGAACTCATTGTCATGTTCAAGAAACCAGTCTGAGATGATTTGCACTTTATGACATGGTGTGTTATCCTGCTGGAAGAAGCCATCAGAAGATGGGTACACTGTGGTCATAAAGGGATTGACATGGTCAGCAACAGTACTCAGGTACGCTGTGGCATTGACACAATGCTCAATTAGTACTAATGGACCCAAAGTGTGCCAAAAAAACATCCCCCACACCATTACACCACCACCACCAGCCTGAACCGTTAATACAAGGCAGGATGCATCCATGCTTTCTTGTTGTTGACGCCTAATTCTGACCCTACTAACATTTTTTTTCTATTGTCCAGCGTTGGTGAGCCTGTGTGAATTGCAGAAGATGGGTACAGAGTGGTCATAAAGTGATGGACATGGTCAGCAAAGATACTTGACACAATGCCCAATTGGTATTAATGGGCCCAAAATGTGCCAAGAAAATATCCCCCACACCATTACACCACCACCACCTGACTGAACCGTTGATACATGGAAGGATGGATCCATGCTTTCATGTTGTTGAACATGCAATATTTTTCCAATCTTCTATTGTTTAATCTTGGTAAGCCTGTGTGATTTGTAGCCTCAGTTTCCTGTTCTTAGCTGACAGGAGTGGCACCCAGTGTGGTCTTCTGCTGCTGTAGCCCATCTGCCTCAAGGTTTGACATGTTGTGCATTCAGAGATGCTCTTCTGCAGACCTCGGTTGTAACGAGTGGTTATTTGAGTTACTGTTGGCTTTCCATCACCTGGAACCAGTCTGGCCATTCTGACCTCTGGCATCAACAAGGCATTTGCGCCCACAGAACTGCCGCTCACTGGATATTTTCTCTTTTTCAGACCATTCTCTGTAAACCCTAGAGATGATTGTGCGTGAAAATCCCAGTAAATCAGCAGTTTCTGAAATACTCAGACCAGCCCGTCTGGCACCAACAACCATGCCACTTTCAAAGCCACTTAAATCACCTTTCTTCCCCATTCTGATGCTCGGTTTGAACTGCAGCAGATCGTCTTGACCGTGTCTACATGCCTAAATGCATTGAGTTGCTGCCATGTAATTAGAAATTTGTAATAACAAGCAGTTGCACAGGTGTATCTAATAAAGTGGCCGGTGAGTGTATAAAGATACCATCCTCTCTCAATCCAAGCAATAAAGTGACTGACGTTTTATCAATCTACACATTACATGTTTGTTCCAGTCTAAAACTCCTGTAACTTCAGTGGAAGTTCCTAACATGGTCAGCGTCTCATGTTTCTGCTGCAGGTAGTTTTATCTCTCTGGTTGCTGGTCTGATGTTTGGCGTAGCAGCATTTGTTGGTGCTTATCAGATGTCAAAGAATGACAAAGATATCTGGGTATCTCTGGGTAAGTCACAGTCTTTACAATTCACACAACACACACACACACACATACTTGTATATCTGGTTTACAAGGAATATCCATAGGCATAATGTATTTATACCATAAAACCACTTATTATATGGCTTTACCCTACCCCTACCCCTAGGCATGTCCTTGTAAATTACCTTAACAGAGTACAACTAGGTCATAATGAGTCATACCGAGTGTTAAGAGTTACGTAATAATATTACTTTTCTAAGTAATGAACATAGTCATGCATTACTATTAAAAATTAAAGAATAATATATCAGTTACTTTTTCATAAATGTAATGCAAGTTACTTTTTAGTTCAATTAATTAGCTTTTAAAAAATAAATTGCTGAATTAAAACGAACACTTTTGTTGAATCAGCGAGATTATGCGCTCGCTGTGATACCAAGATGGCAGGACAGAGCTTTACATTTCATGTAGAAGGTAAAGTTATCCCAAATTATTATTATTTTTAATGTTTTTTTTTTATCAGTGTGGGACAAATATATGACTGTCAACACGCCCCCACCCGCCAAAAAAAACTAATCCCAATATTAAATATGTCCTTCTGGTGCTGTTTGAAAGTAAATAAACAGTTAAACGGTCAGTAATAATTTTCAATATTATTATTTACAAAAGAAAATTTAATAGTATACATTAGCAATCAGTTTAGCTTTAAAAAAAATAGGATCAAGTTATCAAATCTTATTAATCTTTTCCTCACTGTATAACTTACACATTATGAATAAAGAGCAGTGAATGAATCTCATTTATTTAGATTTTTTTGTTTGATTACATTAAATAACAGAGGCGTCACTGTTATAAATAACAGAAGTTTACATCTATCGTTATAATGAAAGCATTCGATTGCTTTAGTAACGTTTTATGCTCATTTAGGACAAAATTAGTTGTGTTTGAAAAAAAAAACATCAAGATCGACATCTTTAGATGTTATTATTATTAATTATGCGTATATGTCTGTTCAAGCACAAACACAAAACCCAGTATCCACTTTCGCTCTGCTTCTAATCGCGTGTACAGAATCCATTTGGAAAACAGCGTCTGTTTATCACTACGGACGCGTCAGCTGAAAGTCACGCACCACTTTATGACTGTTTTAAGGATTGTATAGGAGGAGCGACGGCACCTGTAATGAAAAGGAAAGGGAATCCCGACGTTTTTATGTTTATTTCAGAATGTTTCATGCCTAAATAAAATAAAAGCACAGAACAGATTTCAACAGATTTAAGAGCATGGGGCGGCCCCTGGTGGTTCAACGGTATGGGTTGCGAATAGGGAGGATCGGCTCTTTAATGTTTATTAATATAGTATTAATATATTTATAAATATGGGAAAATATTTGGGAAAATAGTTTTGCAGAAATGCCTCAGCATTATAGTCCAGCCTTGTGCTGTGTTCCCTCTGAGGAGTGATTCTGACATCTACACGCTTACAACAGAGGATTCGTCGGCCGTTTGTTAAAGGAAGGATCAGAAAAGACTTGATGTATGCAGGGGCGGATTAGCCGTAGGGAGCAGCGGGACATTTCCCGGTGGCCTGACGGTGAATCTGGCCTGCTATCCAACAAGTGTTGAGTAAGTGCGATTAAAACGGTTGCCTCATTGTTTTCTCTAGCTTGTAAATGATGCGTTTAATTGTGTTTTGTAACTTTTAACCGCTTGTAGTGTATCTGGTTAACTTGTATTCTCATATCGCGTCTAAAAGCACGTTGTAAACGCGACGTGTGCCGCTTTGTTAACGGATTAAAATGCGTTTGTGAACTCGTGTTCCTCTGCTGTTTGTCGTTGCTATGGCTACATCAGCTCTCCTACACACGTGCGGCGGTCCTGTTTCATAATGGTTTAGCTTTTGCCGCTGTGTGCATTAATACTGCATGTGTGTCGCTGTTTTTACTTATGGTTAAGAATAAAGTGATATGCTGGGAGACCGGGGGGTTAGTTTCAGGGGTGAGGTGTCTGAAATACGGGCGACTGCCGGGAAAAACGAGTGTTGGCAGATATGCTCACGCACACACTATGACTACTTCATTATTGATAAGCCGTGGTGGGCATTCTCTCGCGCTGAATGATGTCGACCAATCGCAACAGACTGGGTCATCGGTCCAATCAGCGCAGATTAGCATCGCATTAAGGAGGGGTTTTGGAACAAATGAAATCGCTGAACGATTCATACAGGAGTCGCTGGGATAATTAGGTAAAAATAAATGCAAATTATAAGACAATGAAAGTGTTTTTTGACCATGCATAATAGCCTGTTGTTGGAGACAAACCCCCAAAACCATAATATAATATTATATATTAAACCCTTTTTAATGTATAATAGGGGCTCTTTAATCACCTGTTCCTAAATGGTCTGTCCACCCCCAACCCCCATCCCCCCCTGCCCGGTTACTAGGCCGCTTGTAATAATAATAATAATATTGGTAATCTCACGTTACTTGTAATGCGTTACCCCCAACACTAGTCATACCCATGTCATTATACTAATTTATGTCTTCATAAACCACATAAACCTGTACACACACACACACACAATAATGTATGACTTACAATATAGCAATTATACTACTCATACAGTAATATAGTATAGGCCTAATGAATGAATGTTTTGTGTTTGTAGGCACCTCAGGATCACTGACTGCTCTGATGGGAGTGAGATTTTTGAGTTCATGGAAGATGATGCCAGCTGGATTAATGGCTGGAGCTAGGCAGGGAAATTCAGTTATTGTGTGTGACATTAACATACAATCATTATTATTATTATGGTTGATGTTTTTTTTCTTTGTCTTCCTTACAGTTTGCTGATGTTCCTCAGGATTGGTGTGAAAGTGCTGCAGAATTCACAAAAGAAGAGAAGTTGACATCAAAATGACACCATTTAGAAGCAGATACTTGCGGATCTCGAGGACACAGATACTGAAACAGATCAGATATTCAATTTAAAAGTAACATTTTGATTTTGAGTGCATTACAGTTCCAAATCACTACGCTGAATGAGTATTTCACAGCCAAAACAGTCAAAAATCACATCAAAACACAATTGAAGGCTTTGGAAGAGAAACTAGTTAGAAACTAGTCTACACACAGGAGCAGTTTGAGGACAAAACCTGACAAATAATCTGAAATACAACATCCAAACAGTATCCTTAAATCTGGAAAGCAGAGTATAGACAAGTGAATTGACTCTGGTGCATTAAATTATTAGAAAATAATGCATGTGGCCTTATCATCACATCAGATGTGGATTTTCCCTCTAGTGTTTCAATAGCCTGTCATCAATTATTATCAGTTATATACAGGGCTCAACAATAAGGACTGCCCGATGGCCCGGGGCCAGCATGAGAGATGCTCGGGACAGTAGACAGGATCGTTACTGGCCCGAGCCTTGTTACTAAAGTTTAATTTCCCTGTGGCTATTTGTCAATTGCGTGTAAATACAGTTTTAGAATCGAGAAACAGTTTGTGCTTTTAAGCCTTTAAATGCTACCTTTTCTGTAATGTCGTAATCACCATATTGCTTTTTGGTTTCTCTTACCTGATTGGATGGTTTCAGCATGTTATTTTTTCCTTAACCTTCTAACAACCAGTACAGCGAAGAGACGACAACATCAAATTATGAGGCTAAAAGAAAACATCTGTTTCAAACAACTTGGAAGCAAACATTTATGTGGGTACAACACAACTGAAAAAATAAAGTGATGTTTCGCAGTTTACCATCACTTCCATACTGCTGATTTTGTTCATTATATACTTAATAAACTCATTATATATTTATTTACATTTTTTTAATAATTAAATTCCAGATTCACAGACATCATTTTTGACACATTAGTTACAAATAATATAAAAAATATGTGGCTAAGCTATTATCTTCTTCTTTTGGTGGGGCAAGTGAAAAATTTGGAAGGGCAAGTAAAAATCTGAACCACTGGCCCGATTGGACCACTAGAAAAAACCCTTAGCGTTGAAGCCTGATATATATATATATATATATATATATATATATATATATATATATATATATATATATATATATATAATATTAACCTCATTTATAATATTGGATTAATATTCATCCCAAATTTCATTAATAAAACTATTTTAGAATCGCACAAATGGCTGCTGTTTACATACAAGCATACAAATCATATCGACCCATTTTTATTATATATTATATAAGAATAAATCGGCCACGGTGGCCTAGTGGGTAGCACGTTCACCTCACAGCAAGAAGGTCGCTGGTTCGATCCCCGGCTGGGCCAGTTGGCATTTTCTGTGTGGAGTTTGCATGTTCTCCCCGTGGTTGCGTGGGTTTCCTCCGGGTGCTCCGGTTTCCCCCACAGTCCAAAGACATGCGGTACAGGTGAATTGGGTAAGCTAAATTGTCGGTAGTGTATATGTGTGAATGAGAACGTATGGATGTGTTTCCCAGTGATGGGTTGTGGCTGGAAGGGCATCCGCTGCGTAAAACAAATGCTGGATAAGCTGGCGGTACATTCTGCTGTGGCGACCCCAGATTAATAAAGGGACTAAGCCGAAAAGAAAATGAATGAATGAACGAATGAGAATAAATCGTCAATAATCAAATGCAAATTACGATTTCATCTTAATTTGATATTTCTACTGCTCTACATACACAGATAAATAATTGCTGTATAAACAGTTATCCATATTCTGATTTAGTTTCACAAATGGCTACAAAGAAATGTCAAGGAGCAGTGAATTAAATACAAATGTGTTTTTATTATTATTTTCAAAATGTGTTTGCTTATTTTAGTCTTAAACATTTTTGGGTCACACTTTACCATAAGGTTCATTAGTTAATGTTAATTAATGCATTTACTAAAATGAACAAACAATGAACAATACATTTACTACAGTATTTGTTCATGTTGGTTAACATTAGTTAATGAAAATAGAGTTGTTCATTGTTAGTTCATGTTAACTCACGGTGCATTAACTAATGTTAACAAGCATGGAGTTGGATGTTAATAATGTATTAGTAAATGTTCAGTCATGATTAATAAACGCTGTACAAGTGTTGTTCATGATTAGTTCATGTTAGTAAATGCATGAACTCATGAACCTTATTGTAAAGTGTTACCATATTTGTGTATTACTCTACAGCCAGGTTTCACTTACATCCAGGACTAGGCTCAGCTAAAAATTAAAATACTGTTTCTGGTTCCACTTTATATTTGTGACCATAACTGCAGCTTGCTTACATTTAAATGAATCATTTGGTATAATTGACTTATTATGTACGTACATGTCGTTACATATATTTAAAAATGATCTTTATGTAATTACATCTGGAATTAATTTTTGTTATAGCATTTAGAATTACACTGTTAACCCAACCATTACACCTTAACTTACTCTTAAAACTACCCATACCACCAAACCTGACCATAACCTTACCTGTATCTCTACTCCTCAATAGCACCATCAGTGTTTGCAATACACCTGACAAAAGTCTTGTCACTTATCCAAGTTTTCGGAACAACAAATAATGACTTGTCGGCGCTTATAGCCTACTGGTTAGTGCGTCGACACATAGCACAGAGGTGCTCGCGGCGACCTGAGTTCGATTCCCGGCTCGAGGTCCTTTGCCGATCCTTCCCCTATCTCTGCTCCCCACACTTTCCTGTCTGTCAATCTCCACTGTCCTATCAATAAGGGTGAAAACCCCTAAAAAATAATTATATAAAAAAAGAAAGAAGTGGCTTATATGAAAGGCAAAGGCCTCTCGATTATGCTTATTTTACCAAAATAAATATGATCATGCCTTGAGTTTTAGTTATTTAATTAGGACAGAAAGGTCTGACTTTGCTTAGATAAAAGTCTTGTCACTAAACAGAAATGATGTACAGTATAGAATATAAAGTCATGCGACAGTGGAAACAGAATGAATATTGTGACTTCCATGAGCTTGGAGGACTGCATCCACACATCTCTGCAGTGACTCAAATAGCTTAATAAAGTAATCTGGAATGGCAATGAAAGCGTTCCTGCAGGACTCCCAGAGTTTATCAAGTTTCTTTAGATTCATCTTCAACGCCTCCTCCTTCATCTTACCCCAGACATGCTCAATAATGTTCGTGTCTGGTGACTGGGCTGGCCAATCCTGGAGCACCTTGACCTTCTTTGCTTTCAAGAACTTTGGTGTGGACGCTGAAGTATGAGGAGCGCTATCCTGCTGAAGAATTTTCCCTCTCCTGTGGTTTGTAATGTAATGGGCAGCACACATGTCTTTAGGCTGTTGATGTTGCCATCCACTCTGCAGATCTCTCGCACACCTTTATACTGAACATAACACCAAACCATGATTTTTCCTTCACCAAACTTGACTGATTTCTGTGAGAATCTTTGGTCCATGCGGGTTCTAGTAGGTCTTCTGCAGTATTTCTGATGATTAGGATGCAGTTCAACTTCTGCCACTTTTCCAAGTGATCAACTAGAGTTCAAGTTTTTATTTGTTGCTCTTACAACTGGGATCAACAACAAGACTTTTGTCAGGTAGTGTACAAATATGAATGCAATAAGTGCATTTTATTTATTTTTGATGCAAATATCTAGTAAAAAGTATAGTTCACCCCAAAATTTAAATGTACTCACTATTTACTCACCCTCAAGTGTTTTTTTTTTGAGTTTCTATCTTCTGTTCGCTGTAAAACAATGCATCATTCCACACAATAGCTTCATGTTGTCTCAAAATAAATCATGTTAACCTAATAGTTTTTAAACATTTAAATGGATTAAACATAAAACAATTAAGCTGTCCCAAAAATCCTCAAAGATTTGTGTTGACTCAATTCATTTTAAATACGTAGTCATTTTTTTTGGGATTGTTTAACACAAAAGAAGATATTTTGATGAAAGCTGAAAAGCTGTAACCATCATCGTCAATAATATTTGTTTTTCATACAAATGAAGTCGATGATATTTTTGTATTTAACAGAAGACACTCATTAAGGTTTGTAACAAGCCTGGGTGGATTTATATTTTTGACTGAACTACTCCTTTATGGCCACTTAATATAAAGTGAGATTCTTTCTTCTGTGGAACACACACACAAAAATGCACTAAAGGTGTGCTTTCCCATGGTGATACTGCGAAAAAACCACGGGACCTGACCAGATTTTTTGCGACACAGGATTAATTTTTTCCCCGTGTAAAACGAGGCAGTGGTCGGAAGTCTGGTTTAATTTGAATGAGAGCGGGCGGTCAAACAATAGGCTAATCCATTCCTGACGTCCTTTCAGAAAAGCGTTTCTGCACTTTAAGCTGGTTTTATACTTTTTATTACTCGTTCCTATCGACCACAGGTAAAGCCTGCACTCACGCGTCGCACGGCTGGACCACCGCTTTCTGCTTAATGCATTTTATTTGTGGGTCTGTGCAGCATGTTCATAAAGACCCTCTGGCAGGCTGTCGATGAGTGACACAGCAGAATATGTATGACAGAGCAAAGTCTCAGCAGGTGAACAAAGAGTGAATAAATAGCGGTAGCGGTCGGGTGCGGAAACCGGACCCAGCAAGAGCGCATTTGAAAAACTTCTAAGATACACCGAAGAATGTAGGAAAAAAACACAACAACCTTTAACTTCAGTAATATTTTTTATTCCTATAATATGGATGACAATGGCTGTTTTCCACCCCCAACATTCTTCACTATATCTTGATTTGTGGTTTTTGGACAGAAGCAGTTCAAAAATCTTTAGAACTACAATGGTGAGGATTTTTTGTTTACCCTAAAATGACAATTGTGTCTTCATTTCCTCACCCTGTGCTTGTTTCAAACCTTTATGATTTTATTTCTGCTGCTGAAAAAAGATGAAGATCTGTAACTATTGACTTCCATCGTATTTATTTTTATCCATACTGTAGCAGTCAGTAGTTTCAGCTTCCTTTAAAATATCGTCTTTTGTGTTCAACCGAGTTTTGGAAGCACTGTGAGTAAATAGTACACTAAACCCTAATAAGTTGAGACTACTCAAATGATTTGAGGAAAGTGATTCGCCGTAGTTCGTTTGAGTTGTGGGAAATCGACAACGCAATTAATTGAGTTGACCAAATGTGGTCTCTTCATTAACTTAAATATTTAAGCATAGATAACCTAAAGGGCGCCACGGTGGTCTAGTGGTTAGCACGTTCGCCTCACAACAAGAAGGTCGCTGGTTCGATCCCCGGCTGGGCCAGTTGGCAGTTCTGTGTGGAGTTTGCTCAGGGTGCTCCGGTTTCCCCCACAGTCCAAAGACATGCGGTACTGTCACCTTACAGCAAGAAGGTCGCTGGTTAGCATTTCTGTGTGGAGTTTGCATGTTCTCCCCATGTTGGCGTTGGTTTCCTCCGGGTGCTCCAGTTTCCCCCACAGTTCAAAGACATGTGTAGGTGAATTGGGTAAGCTAAATTGTCCATAGTGTATGTGTGTGAATGAGTGTGAATAGATGTTTCCCAGTACTGGGTTCCAGCTGGTAAAACATATGCTGGATGAATTGGCAGTTCCGCTGTGGCAACCCCTAATGAATAAAGGAACTAAGCTGAAGGAAAATGAAAGAATATATCAAATATATTGCATAAAATCACACTGCTAGTGACTTGCTGTTATTATAATGCCCAATTCTCAGAATACTTCAGGTGTGCTAATAAAAAGCCTCATTAGCGAACCTTTCGGCTCTCGAGAGTGTTAAATCTCAATGCTCAAGCTGTGTAGAATCTATCCAGAGCCTCCGCGGGGCTTTACAATCCCATTTCTTTTCCGTTTGTGTGATACATGCTTCAGTAACCCATTTGTATATGTTTAATTCAATTACATGCGGTTTATTAATCAAATCTATTTAATTTTGTCAGCGTTCGGGGGATTGTTGAGTGTAATCTGACCTGCAATAACCTATAATTTACTCTTTGATTCTCAGGGACAACCTGTTTTCGATATAAGTGATAAGTTCGATTTTTGCACCAATAAATTGATGACCATGAACAATTGCACTTATTATTTTACGGTTTAACTAACTTCCATGTGAAATGTGTCTACACAGCAAAATCCTCTGAGTAAAATTTACTAGGTTCAGAGTGTATTCGGTCTCTCTCTAAATTGAGTAAAAGTTACTGAGCAGCAGAGTTAAAGTTAATGAGACAATGGAAGGAATAATTAAGGATGATTGAGCACAGATGTTTCCCAGAGATGGGTTGCGGCTGGAAGGGCATCCGCTGCGTAAAAATATGCTGGATAAGTTGGCGGTTGATTCCGCTGTGGCGACCCCGGATTAATTATGGGACTAAGCCGAAAAGAAAATGAAGAAATGAATGAGCACAGATGATGAACATCTGCTGTTAATAAGCATAAACAGAAGAGAAACACAAAACTACAACTGACTTCAAACAGCAGCAGATTCACTTGTCACTAAAACACAAAAAGTGATGGTGTTTTTTATTGTTGTTGTAAAAAATTACTTAATCAGTTAATTATCATTATTATCACTATATGGAATTTTGTAGTCTGGCGGAAATAAGGCCAAACAGGTTGGTAATAAGTGAAGCTGCTGTTTATGGAGTTGCTTAATGATCCTCTGCTGAGATTTTGAGAGATTCAATGTGTTTTATTTCAGTTTATTTTGTCTAAGGCTGTTACTGAAAGTAAATGTAGTTTTGTGTTTCTCTTCTGATTTTGCTTATTAACAGCAGATGTTCATCATCTGTGCTCAATCATCCTTAATTATTCCTTTAATTGTCTCATTAACTTTAACTCTGCTGCTGAGTAACTTTTACTCAATTTAGAGAGGGACCAAATACACTCTGAACCGAGTACATTTTACTCCGAGGATTTTGCTGTGTACAAAATATGCGTCTAATTTTAGCTAGGCACAGGGTTCATAAACATTTTCCTACTAAAATTCCATGACTTTTCCATGATTTTTCCAAGACTTCCAAGTAAATTTTCATGACCTAATGTGTCATGCAACGTCTATGGGTGGTAAAAGAAAAACAATACATGATCAACTTTATCACAGCATATTGTAAAACACGCAACAATCTATTTAGTTTCAATTTTTATTTATATCTGTAAAATTGATTTGGATAATGCTTACGCCGCACTTACAGTATAATGTGAGAGTATGTGATTGACCAAGGACAGAAAAGAAGTAAATAAACTATATTCAAGTATACAGATATCTGTTTTCCATAACTTTTCCAAAACTTTGTGGGTTTTTCTGTTTTTCCAAAACTTTTACAGGTCTGGAAAATGCCATGTCAAAGTTCCATGACTTTTCCAGGTTTTCCATGACCATATGAACCCTGTGTCACGATCACCAGCGATCTACAGCCAGAGATCGCTGGTTGACACACACACAAACATTCCATGAACTACAAATCTGCTTGTTACCGGACTACAAATCCAGTCATGCAGCACACACACACACTCCTGCTCCAAGTCACCATCTGATTAGAATCTCTCAGCTGAAGCTGCTTCTGGACTGATTACACACACTTTATAAACAGCACACTTGCACACATTCATTGCTGAGTATTGCGATCTGTTAGTGACCATACAACGCGTTTCCTTTGTTCCTGTTAGTCTGTGTTTTTGACCTTAGCCCTTGCCTTGTTATTCTTGCCTGCCGCCAGCCCTTGTGATCTTTTGCCTGCCTGATTATGATTTTTGGATTTGCCCTGTAAACTGCTATACTGTTTTCTATAAATAATCTGCAATTGGATCCTCGCCCCCGTTGTGATTTTCACACTACCCCACCGTAACACCCTGTAGGCAACTTTTATCTTACACTCTCAGAAAAAAGGTACATGATGGTACAAATAATGTTCCTTGAGGTACAGTTTTGTACCTTTTGTAAAAATTGTACCTTATATGGTACAGAAAAGACCTCTTATGATACTGTTCTGTGCCTTTTATGGTACAACTGAAATGAAGGTACACAATTGTTCTCATGTAAAAGGTACAAAAGTGTTGAGCAACTCCTTTATTACAGTATCTATAGAAATAAATATGACTGGAAAGGCAAAGTGATTTTATGAATAATTTCCATTTTAAAACAAGAATCATCATTTAAAAGTATTTTTAAAGATACTTATAAACATACATTTTTAGTTCTATAATACAATAATACAAAACAACTGGTAAAACATAAAACTGTAGGTATTGTAAACTAAACATTTAAGGCATTTTAATAAATGTTTGGTAAGCATTTTTGACACTGTTAAGGTACAAAGTGTCTTGTCACTGTGGTGGTGCCTTTCACAAAGTATACAATATTGTATCTGCAGGTTTTTAAAAACAAAGGTACGTTTTGGTTTCCCATGGTACAAATCATGACCCTTAAAAGGTACAAATTTGTTTCTTTTCTTAAGGTACAATTCTGTCCCATAAAAAGGTAATGCCCCAGTGACAAGGGTTTGTACCTTCTTTGGTACAACATTGTATCATTTTTTCTGAGAGTGCAGGCTACAAACATCTAGTTCACAAGAAAAGTGTCTTGTGAACACTTCGGTTCTGAAGTGTCACACAGGTCGGTGTCTTAATGAATATTTTCTCGCATAGATAGACTGCTTGGCGCGATCATACCATTTAAAATGGTATGAACTGTCAAATGTGTATTTATATAGGCTCATTTATTATTCATTCATTCATTCATTTTCTTTTCGGCTTAGTCCCTTTATTAATCCGGGGTCACCACAGCGGAATGAACCGCCAACTTATCCAGCATTTGTTTTACGCAGCGGATGCCCTTCCAGCCACAACCCATCTCTGGGAAATCATTTATTATTTTAATTATTAATATTATTTTTTAAGATAACAAAGAAAACTATTTCATACTAGTTAAATTGCCGAGCCACTCATACATCTTGTTTTGTCGTCTGATCAATCGTTAAATAGGTGGATCAAATCGAACCCCCCTGTAATTTTGCACCGTGCAGCAATCGCCCCAAAACCAGACCCAGATGACCCCATACGAGTCCAGCGCTTTTCCGTGGCTGGGCTTTTGGTTTCTTTACGGTAAGGTGGACCTGCACTGTCAGCACAGCCAGAAGTCAGGTGATCCACCGACTATTACGCGTAGGTTGGACCATAAGAAAATACAAAAATGACATTTTGTAAATACAAGAGCATCAATTCGGCGCTCCGCGAGGCTGGAAAATGCACCGCGCGACACGGGCTCATCTTATGATGCGCTAAAATCCCCGGGGAATCGAGCGTTTGTTGTGTATTTATGATCAAATATCATCCGTGAGCGCCTGGCCGCATCATGGGGCTGTGTTACAGTCTGCGTCCCCGATTGTTCGGGAACCTCAGCGGATCCATTTCCAACGCCAACTCGGAGTCAGATCACCAGCCTCCGGATCCCGGGATGATGATGATGCCGTCGTGCGTCCGGGGCTCCAGGCAGCGCGACGAGGACTCTGGGGGAAACGGCGGGAAAACATCACCCACCTCCCCTTTGCGCACAGGGGACGCCGGTAAGGTCCCGGCCGGGGAGCTCCGCCGTGGAGACGCGGACCGAGCGCTCATCCAGAACGGCGGCGGAGGAGGAGGCGGTAAGAGGAGGCTCCAGCTGCTCCAGACGCCCAGCAGCGCCCAAAAACACAAGAACTGGGACAAACTGGTGGTGGTCGAGGAGAAGGAGGCCGAGAAAGAGGCCAAGAAAGTCAGCAAGAACATCGACAGGGCCTTGAAGGAGCTCAAGCGGGAATACAAACAGACGCACCGGCTGCTGCTTCTGGGTGAGTGATGCCGTCGGAAACGCTGTGTGTTTGCTTTCTTTATCGTGTGTTTTTTTAATCTTCTTCCTCAGTTGCTATTGAAAATGTGTAGGCATTTGACGCCATGCTAGGATGTACAGTATGCTAGCAGTGTGTACCTGAAACCTGAACGTGATGTGGTTTCATGTTGTTGCAGGTTTAGAGATAAGTCTAATCGGTTTAATGAGCGAATGTTGTTATTTTAATGTCTTCTAATGATGGATGATAATGTAATACCAATATTATTTTTGACACTTGGTATTATGTCATGTTTACAAACATTTGCAGATTAAGTATACAGTAAATGTGTAAAAAACAGTGTATATTGGTTAGTGTTAATGTATTTACTAACATACATGATACATTATAGTATTTATTACAACTAATGCTAATTAGCATACATTTTTATTTTAGTAACCCTTTATAGTAGCCTAAATATTGAAGTATGATTAATAAATTAAATAAAATACTATAACTAATGAAATCTTGTAAAGTGTGACCAAAAAGTCAGATATAAATTAAATAAATCTAATAGCTGTAGATAAATAAAATATATGGAAAGCTGGAGTCACAGTTTGTTTCCTGCATTTCATTACAAGTATAATTGATAATAAATATGATAATGCGTAACTGCAGTTACAATAATCTAATAAAAGTTCAGTAATGTTAGTATACTAGTAAATACTTTTTTAACTTCTGGTCAGGCTTCACAAAATATATATTTTTACCGTACATTATTTCATCTGTCTGTTTAGTTTAGTTTATAGCTTACAGTTTATATCTTTAATTTACAGTGTTTTCATAACAAGCGCTGCGCAGTTTTTTAAATCATAATGAATAGAGAATTTTATTCCCATTCCATAGACATTAAATGTGATGATCAGGCTATAGACAGGTCATGAGATGATAGAAGTGAGATATCATGTGAACATAAAACTGAGCTCATATAGTCTGTTAGTCAGAGCATGATGCTTTGATAAGATACTAGTAGATACTGGTGTACATGTCATAGTAAAATAATCTATTACTTTGACCTCAGGGACACTGACAACTCACACATTTATTCTGATCTTTCAGTTTAATTCTGGAAACCTGCAGAACCACCTGTGTAACCACACACACACACACACACATACACACATGCACCTTTAATTGGAAAACAGTGCACAGAAACACACTGAAGATACTGAGTTATTACTGAGTTAATACTGAGTTGCTTTGTCTAATCTGACTCTATACCAGTATTATTAATGTTACATTAAGCTAAAACAATATTCATAACCATTATATAATATGAAATAAAATGAATGATGAAATAAATATGAAAAGTATTATTATTATTAAATAATTGCATGTAGTTGTACTGAAATTAATTGGGTTAATCTGAATTAAATAAATAAATAATAATAAAACTAAAGAAGTAGTGTTGATAAAAACAAAGCATAATTAAAGATATTGACAATTAAGCAATAGTCCATGTTTTTGTGCTGGTAATTTTGGTTTTGATGTGTAATGGAGAAATAAATATGACGCTAGGATTTTTTTCTAAACAGCGAATTAATTTAACACGTTTTAATGAAAGGAGCAGTCAATTATTGAGATCATTTGTTGAAAAAGGAATTAAAGGAATTAAGATGCGCAAATATTCTGCTTCAGTTTGTTTAGTTTTGAAGAAAGAGGAAAAAACAGACAATATTGAGTCTGCAATGTTATTCACTCAGTATTCGCTTGTTTGTTGAAGTTAAAGTAAAATCAATATCACTGTTTTGATTGTGCTCATGAACTGATATTTATGAAAACAACAACACAATGTGATAGTACTGACCTGTGTGTATGTTAATATTATTATGTTTTAATTGGTCTTTCATATAACAATACCAAACATCGGTAGTAAGGTAAACTGTAAGATATTGTCCCTTATTATGCCTAATCCTAATTAGCCAATCACATGGCAGCAACATGCATTTGGGCATGTAGACATGGTCAAGACGATCTGGTGCATCAGAATGGGGAAATTTAAGTGATGGTGGCATGGTTGATGATGTCAGACGGGCTGGTCTGAGTATTTAAGAAACTGCTGATCTACTGGGATTTTCAAGCACAACCATCTCTAGGGTTCACAGAGTATGGTCCGAAAAGAGAAAATATCCAGTGAGCGGCAGTTCTGTGGGTGAAAATGCCTTGGTGATGCCAGAGGTCAGAATGGCCAGACTGGTTCCAGCTGATAGGAAGACAACAGTAACTCAAATAAGCACTCGTTACAACCGAGATCTGCAGAAGAGCATCTCTGAACACACAACACAGCCAACCTTGAGGCAGATGGGCTACAGCATCAGAAGACCACACCGGGTGCCACTCCTTTCAGCTAAGAGCAGGAAACTGAGGCTACAATTCACACAGGCTCACCAAAACTGGACAATAGAAGATTCAAGAAACGTTGCCTGCGCTGATGAGTCTCGATTTCTGCTGCAACATTCAGATGGTAGGGTCAGAATTTGACGTCAACAACATGAAAGCATGGATCCATCCTGCCTTGTATCAACGATTCAGGCTGGTGGTGGTGTAATGGTGTGGGGGGTATTTTCTTGCCACACTTTGGGCCCATTAGTACCAATTGAGCATTGTGTCATCGCCACAGCCGACCTGAGTAT
Source organism: Danio albolineatus (assembly GCA_903798035.1). Taxonomy (NCBI): domain Eukaryota; kingdom Metazoa; phylum Chordata; class Actinopteri; order Cypriniformes; family Danionidae; genus Danio; species Danio albolineatus. Next base: position 392,504 of record CAIGQQ010034268.1, read on the forward strand.
TGCTGCTGACCATGTCCATCCCTTTATGTCTACAGTGTACCCATCTTCTGATGGCTACTTCTATCAGGATAACACACCATCTTATAAAGCTCGAATCATCACAGACTTGTTTCTTGAACATGACAATGAGTTCACTGTACTCAAATGGCCTCCACAGTCACCAGATCTCAATCTAATAGAGCACCTTTGGGATGTGGTGGAACGGGAGATTCGCATCACGAACGTGCAGCTGACAAATCTGCAGCAACTGTGTGATGCTATCATGTAAATATGGACCAAAGTCTGAGTAATATTTCCTGTACCTTGTTGAATCTATGCCACAAAGGATTAAGGCAGTTCTGAAGGCAAATGTGGGGTCCAACACAGTATTATGCCGAATTCACACCAGACGCGGCACGCGCGGCAAAATCGCGCTATTCGCGCGTAAATAGACGCGTAAACATTTGAGTTTACTCGCTTCATTCGCGAGTACAAATCCGCTTCATTCGCGCGTCAAATCCGCTTCATTCGTGCGTCAAATTGACTTGAGAAAAGACGCGGATTCGCTTGATGGGCAGGGCTTCTGTTTATGGGTGACTGTAGCTTTATTCCTAAATGGCTGACAGGGGTTTTATAGAGAGAATAACTGTGTTAATGTGCTTTATGACGGCTGAAACACAGCGTTCATTCGTTTGGAGCTGTATATGAGACCACTAGATTATTTCAGAGGTGCACGGAGCTCTGTGAGCTCATAAACTCCTCCAGACACTGAACCTGGATGATGGAAGCTTTCAGCGGTTCTTCTGACTGAGCTGAGCCGAGTATGATGAACTGTTGTCGGTTTCAGCTGGAGGATTTCCCCCCGAGACACCAACAACAGGCGCTACGTCATAATCACACCCCCACAAGAGCAAGCTCCTGATTGGTTAACGCGGCGCGAAAGTCCGCTGAAGTTCAGATTTTCAAACGGAAGCGATGCGCGCGAATTGTGCGTTAAACGCGTCAAACGCGCAAAACGCTCAATTCACGCGGCGCCATTCGCGCGTATCGCGCCATCCGCGCCGCGCCATTCGCGCAATTCGCGTCATTCGCGCCGCGCCATTCACGCGTATCGCGCCGCAGTATGCCCATTCGCGCCTTTGCATTGACTTAACATGTAAATGACTCGCGCTTGACGCGTCTTCCGCGTCTGGTGTGAATGCACCATTAGTAAGGTGTGCCTAATAAAGTGGCCGGTGAGTGTGTGTGTATACATACAGTAGCATTTTTACAACAATTATAAAATAAACACAGACAATACATATTGCATAGATAAAAAAATTACAAAATGACTGGTGCCACGGTGGCATAGTGGGTAGCACGATCGCCTCACAGCAAGAAGGTCGCTGGTTCGAGCCTCGGCTGGGTCAGTTGGCATTTCTGTGTGCAGTTTGCATATTCTCCCCCTGGTCGCTTGGGTTTCCTCCGGGTGCTCCGGTTTCCCCCACGAGTCCAAAGACATGTGCTATAGGTGAATTGGGTAGGCTAAATTGTCCGTAGTGTATGAGTGTGTATGGATGTTTCCCAGAGATGGGTTGCAGCTGGAAGGGCATCCGCTGCGTAAAACATATACTGGATAAGTTGGCGGTTCATTCTGCTGTGGCGACCCCAGATTAATAAAAGGGACTGAGCCGAAAAGAAAATGAATGAATGAATGAAAAACACACAACAATACTAATAATAATACAATTAAACTAATAAGTTAAACTAATTCAAAATATCCATTAGGACTTTAGTTGTATATCTAAATAGTATTTTACTGACACAAAAATGTCAGCTCTTTACAGCTGTTTTAAATGCTCTAAAAGCCTTTTCTTCATCTAAAGTACATTTTTCCTGATTCTGTGAGCTGGTTAGTGATGCCTGGACTTAAAGTGTTTGTGTGGAGACGTGCTTCTAAAGGCATAAGACAATAAGACTAATGCTATTAGATGTCCTGTCAATATTAATTCCATTCATTTATTGTCATTTGTTACTAATAACAAGATGGACTCACTAATTTAGCCTTTCTCTCGTATGAAAGAGAGAGAGCTTTGTTAATCTGACCTCAGTGATCCAGCAATGATTTAGGAGCTATTTATGAGAAGAGAGCAAATTTGCGAGTTTGACAGGTGCGTCTGAAATCTGACATAGTTGACCAAAGTGGCTTTTAAAATAATTATGCTTTCATATTTCCCTGTAACAGCGGTATCACTAAAAGTCTGATTTTAGACCTGTGTCGATGAAGGATAATTAAATTTCCTTGGCTGCACTTAGTTGTTTGTAGAAATTGATAATAAGGAATAGAAATGGAGAGAACAGAGTTGTGGCTTATAAATTAACTTTAATGGAGGATCTCGCGGAGTTATCTTCAAGCTTTATGGTACAGTTATTTTTAGTTCACATCCTTGGGAATGTCTTTGTACATGTTGTACTGTAACTATACTATAATATCTGATTTAGCAAGAAGCAGATAACACCGGGGTTAAGTCGTAAACTGAAACTAAAACCATAAAACTAAAACCATCTCTGTTGCTTTAAAGAAGTCTTGGATGAAATGAAAAAATAAACAAGTTTAGAAATGTATGATCATTGATCCCTGATGAAGGTTTTCAAATCTGACATCATTTAGCTGTAAATTTAATTTATTTTGTTTAACTGTCAATTGCAATTTGTCCAGTATATATAGTAATTAATAATTTATAATAACATAATATAATTAATTAACAGCAACAATTATTTTTTTCTTTATTATATACATTCACACACACGCACACAAACACACACACACACATAAATACACATACATACTCGCCGGCCACTTTATTAGGTACACCTGTCCAACTGCTCGTTAATGCAAATTTCCAGTCAGCCAATTACATGGCAGCAACTCAATGCATTTAGGCATGGTCAAGATGAAATGCTGCAGTTCCAACCAAGCATGAGAACGGAGAAGAAAGGTGATTTAAGTGACTTTGAACATGGAATGGTTGTTGGTGCCAGACAGGCTGGTCCGAGTATTTCAGAAACTGCTGATCTACTGGGATTTTCACGCACAACCATATATAGGGTTTACAGAGAATGGTGTGAAAAAGAGAAAATATCCAGTGAGCGGCAGTTCTGTGAGTGCAAATGCCTTGTTGATGCTAGAGGTCAGAGGAGAATGGCCAGACTGGTTCCAGCTGATAGGAAGGCAACAATAACTCAAATAACCACTCGTTACGACCGAGGTCTGCAGAAGAGCATCTCTGAATGCACAACATGTCAAACCTTGAGGCAGATGGGCTACAGCAGCAGAAGACCACACTGGGTGCCGCTCCTGTCAGTTAAGAACAGAAAACTGAGGCTACAAATCACACAGGCTTACCAAGATTAAACAATAGAAGATTGGAAAAATATTGCATGTTCAACAACATGAAAGCATGGATCCATCCTTCCGTGTATCAACGGTTCAGTCAGGTGGTTGTGGTGTAATGGTGTGGGGGATATTTTCTTGGCACATTTTGGGCCCCTTAATACCAATTGGGCATTGTGTCAAGTATCTTTGCTGACCATGTCCATCACTTTATGACCACAGTGTACCCATCTTCTGATGGCTATTTCCAGCAGAATAAGGTGCCATGTCATAAAGCGCAAATCATTGAACTCAAATGGCCTCCACAGTCACCAGAGCTCAATCCGATAGAGCACCTTTGGGATGTGGTGGAACGGGAGATTCGCATCATGGACGTGCAGCCAACAAATCTGCAGCAACTGCGTGATGCTATCATGTCAATATGGACCAAAATCTCTGAGGAATACTTCCAGTACCTTGTTGAATTTATGCCACGAAGGAATAAGGCAGTTCTGAAGGCAAAAGGGGGGCAACCCAGTACTAGTAAGGTGTACCTAATAAATTGGCCGGTGAATATATATATATATATAT
>CAIGQQ010034268.1:428602-446440 GCA_903798035.1 Danio albolineatus
TTTTATTTTACTTTTTAAAAATTTGTATTATTATTATTTATTATTATTATTATTTATAAAGCAGTCCTGGTTACTCAGATCCGTCATGGTGTGGGACTGGGTGCATCTTCGTGGGGTTTGTGGCAAGTGTGGTGCCTTTGACATGTTAGGCAAGGCAAGTTTCTTTATATAGCACATTTCACACACAATGGTAATTCAAAGTGCTTTACATAAACAAGAATAAAAGAAATGAGAAAATAAAGATTAAAAGAATAAAAAATGATTAAAAACAAATTAAAATGTGTTCAACAGGTTATAAAAGAATGAAAAAGAAAAGAAAGACATAATAGTATGATCTGTCGGACGTAGCACAGTGCTCATTCAGTAAAGGCACAGCTAAACAGATGTGTTTTCAGTCTTGATTTGAATGTACCTAATGTTGGAGCACATCTGATCATTTCTGGGAGCTGATTCCAGCAGCAGGGGATCAGTAGATTTCTGTAGATACTGTTTCCAGCAGTGGGGGGTGCTGTTAGTAGCTGAAGGCCGATTCACCCTGCTTTGACTGAACTCTTGGACTTTCTAGTTTACTTGATCCTAAAGATCTGAGTGATTTGTTAGGCTTGTCTTCAGTCAGCATATCTGTAATGTATTGAGGTCCTAGGCCATTTAGTGATTTATAGACAAGTAATAATCCTTAAAAATCTGTTCTGAATGTAAGTGGGAGCCAGTGTAAAGACCTGAGGACAGGTGTGATGTGCTCTGATTTTCTGCTTCTGGTCAGAATCCTGGCCGCAGCGTTCTGGATGAGCTGCAACTGTCTGACTGTCTTTTTGGGAAGGCCAGTGAGGAGTCTATTACAGTAATCCACCCTGCTGCTGATAAAAGCATGAACAAGTGTCTGTGAAGAGAATTTTATTCGTGAATGAAGTGAATAAACTCAATGTGTTTACGTGCGAATATTGTGTTTTTATTTTTTATTATTATTATTATTATTTAGTTTATTTTCGCATGCCACGTCTAGTGTGAACATAGCATAACATTACCTTAAACTTTATTAAAAAATACTAAAAAAAACTTTTTAAATGGGAAAAATACTTCATTCTGGATGATTTAAAAGCTTTATTTTAAGCTCAGTTTAGGTGTCTACAACGACACAAATCCTTGTGAGCCTGAGTGCATACAGGATATAAAAACATGAACACACACTTGTTGTACTTGGTGTTTGTTAATGCGATTTTTTTTTTTATTTTGGCCTACCCCCAAACCAGTACAGAAACCCGTGCAAAATCACTAGATATAAATTACCTTACTAGTCTGTTGTCATTTGAAGAACATTTGGCTTTCACAAGTATAGCTAAACCCACACACACACACACACACACACACACACACACACACAGCTTATGTAAAGGAACAGCGCAGCCGGGGCAAGCAGAGCTATTTATAGCACAGCACTGCAGAGCACTCACTGGTAGAGGGCGTCACGTGTGTGTATGTGTGTGTGTGTGTGCGCACGCTCTGCTGAATCAAAGGGAGTATCCCGACACTGCGCGTAAACAAAGGAAGGTCAGAAAGAGAAGGTGAGGCACAGAAAGGGCCCATTTCTGTGTATGTGTGTGCTTATACATATCAGACACTCAGAAGTGCTTAAAGGGGATAAACATTCAGTGATGTGCAGCGCCTCTCGTTCTTTTCTTACATTGATACACAAACAAACACGCGCACATGTGCGGATGGTTAAAAATAGCAACAGATTATGAATTCCTTTTTTAGCTTTTCGGGTTTCTGTTTTAGCGTTTGGATAAAAATAGCACAGGCCCCGTGCATAACGGTCTCTGAGCTACGAAAAGCAGTCCTGGTTATTCAGATCTGTCATGGTGTGGGACTGGGTGCATCTTCGTGGGGTTTGTGGCAAGTGTGGTGCCTTTGACATGTTAGGCAAGTTTCTTTATTTAGCACATTACATACACAATGGTTATTCAAAGTGCTTTACATGAACAAGAATAAAAAATGATTAAAAACAGATTGAAATGTGTTAAACAGGTTATAAAAGAATGAAAAAGAAAGAGAGACATAATAGTGTGATCTATTGGACGTAGCACAGTGCTCATTCAGTAAAGGCACAGCTAAACAGATGTGTTTTCAGTCTTGATTTGAATGTACCTAATGTTGGAGCACATCTGATCATTTCTGGAAGCTGATTCCAGCAGTGGGGGATGAGTTGATGAAGGCCGATTCACCCTGCTTTGACTGAACCCTTGGAATTTCTAGTTTACTTGATCTTAAAGATCTGAGTGATCTGTTGTGTTTGTATTCAGTGAGCATATCTGTAATGTATTGAGGTCCTAGGCCATTTAGTGATTTATAGGCAAGTAATAATACTTTAAACTCTATTCTGAATGTAAGTGGGAGCCAGTGTAGAGACCTGAGGACAGGTGGGATGTGCTCTGATTTCCTGGTTCTGGTCAGAATCCTGGCAGCAACGTTCTGGATGAGCTGCAACTTTCTGACTGTCTTTTTGGGAAGGCCAGTGAGGAGGCAGTTACAGTAATCCACCCTGCTGCTGATAAAAGCATGAACAAGTTTCTCTAAGTCCCCACTGGAAACAAAGCATCTAATTCTTGCGATGTTTTTGAGATGATACTTTGAGCTTAAGGTCTAGTTTTAATTAGGGCTGCGCAATATATCGTTTCAGCATCGGGATCGCAATGTGATCATTCGCAACAGTCACATCGCAGGATATGCAGTGTCGAGTTTGTTTTAAAAGCATTCAGGCAAAAGAAATTGTACCATTTGTAGTCTTAACTACAATTTTACTAAATTATTTTGATCATTCAGTTACTGTACTTGACTACTGTAAGACTCGGAAAACGATAAAAACTTTATTTCAATTGTATCTTCGTCTTGATTGTGTTTATAGATCATGCATGAAAATACTCACAACACATGCAAATACAGAAATGTACTGCAAATAGCACAGACCACAATGACAATGTGTCTGGGATCCCCAAACGTTTATAGATTGTTTATTAGATTTTATAGAGACACACTCCCACTGAAGAATCATTCCAATCGATCTAACATTAATAACTCTTTCCAAATAGAGATATTTGTGTTAATTTTATTTATATCGCAATATATTTATCGCAAAATAAAAAATATCGCAATGCTATATATTGCAATATCGGGCAACCTTAATATAAATATAAATAAATAAATAAGTGAATTAAAAATAAATAAATAAATTGCCCCCCTAATTTTTGTTTAACAGAGAGAAGATTTTTTTCAACACATTTCTAAACATAATAGTTTTAATAACTCATCTCTAATAACTGAATTATTTTATCTTTGCCATGATGACAGTAAATAATATTTTACTTGATATTTTTCAAGACACGTGTATACAGCCTAAAGTGACATTTAAAGGCTTAATTAGGTTAACTTGGCAGGTTAGGGTAATCAGGCAAGTTATTGTATAATTATGGTTTGTTCTGTAGACTATCGAGAAAAAAAATTGCTTAAAGGGGCTAATAATTTTGACCTTTTAAATGTCTTTAAAGAATAAAAAACCTCTTTTTATTCTAGCCAAAATAAAACGAATAAGATTTTCTCCAGAAGATAAAAATATTATCAGACATACTGTGAAAATTTCCTTTGCTCTGTTAAACATCATTTGGGAAATATTTAAAAAAGAAATTTAAAAAAAATTATTTAAAAAAAATCAAAGGGGGGCTAATAATTCTGACTTCAACTGTATTTTATCACACGTTACAATAAGGTTCATTAGTTAATGTTAATTAATGCATTTACTAACATGAATAAACAAGGAACAGTACATTTACTACAGTATTTGTTCATGTTAATTAATAAAAATACAGTTGTTCATTGTTAGCTCATGTTAACTCACGGTGCATTAACTAATGTTAACAAGCCTGGACTTGGATGTTAATAATGCATTATTAAATGTTCAATTCATTCATTCATTCATTTTCTTTTCGGCTTAGTCCCTTTATTAATCCGGGGTCGCCACAGCGGAATGAACCGCCAACTTATCCAGCATTTGTTTTACGCAGCGGATGCCCTTCCAGCCACAACCCATCTCTGGGAAACACATCCATACATTGTCATTCACACTCATACACTACGGACAATTTAGCTTACCCAATTCACCTGTACCGCATGTCTTTGGACTGTGGGGGAAACCGGAGCACCCGGAGGAAACCCACGCAACCACGGGGAGAACATGCAAACTCCACACAGAAATGCCAACTGGCCCAGCCGGGGATCGAACCAGCGACCTTCTTGCTGTGAGGCGAACGTGCTAACCACTCGGCCACCGTGGCGCCCTAAATGTTCAATTAAGATAAATAATTGTTTTTTGTGGTCTCACATCGGAGTAAAATAAATTATTATAGCAGCATATTTTTAGATTTATATATAGATTTTTATTGTTTTTTTATTTTTTAAATAATTCTCTTTCTAAGTTGTCTTTACATAAAAAATCTCTCTCTACACGTTCTTCATTAGCAACACTGTAAAAAATAAATCAGTCAAATTTATGTTAAAAACGGTAGCTTTGGTTGCCAGTATTTCACTGTTAAAAATACGGTTCCAGATGGCCAGACCATCAGATGACTTGAAATATCTGTATTTGAACAGAATTGATCATTTTAGATTGATCAAAGTTCTCTTTAGATAATAAAACTCTTTCTCTTTACTAGTTTTCATTAGCAACACTGTAAAAAATAATGGTGATTTCAACTGTAGGTGCTGAATGTGCTCTCGATTCTGTTAGCTGTCTTCAGTTTGGTTTGTTCGTGTGCAGTTTTTTCCATCCAGACACGAGCTGACTCAACTGTTCAATTTCGTTGGCACTAGTTTGTTTGGCGTCAGCTTGGTGTGTCCCATCCCTAACAGACAAAAAAACAGCAGCATGCCAGATGAGGATATAAATATGGGTGTGTACGTAATCACTGATGGTTAAGATGATCCAAAGTACTTCGATGAGCCTGTATTATTATTTTAGTGGTTGTTATCTCAGAATAACATGCCTTGGAATGTTATGACCGAAAAATCAGAATCAAGTATTTCAGACAGCCATGTAATAACCCCAGATAATAAGTGATCAAACTAAAAACACAGGTTTATTTGGGTAGTATGTGAATTCATTTTGCTCCATAAAAATACTGAAGTTGTACCTCTGGGTGCTCCGGTTTCTCCCACAGTCCAGAGACATGCGCTATAGTTGAATTGGATGAACTAAATTGGCCGTAGTGTTCGACTGTGTGTGTGTGAATGAGTGTATGGGTGTTTCCCAGTACTGGGTTGCTGCTAGAAGGGCATCTGCTATGTAAAACATATATCCTATAATAGTTGGTGGTTCATTCCACAGTGGCAACCTGATAAATAAGGGACTAAGCCGAAGGAAAATAAATGCATGAATAAATCAAATAAAAATGAAAAGTTTTGAGGAGACATCATGAAAATCTGACTTTTTCCATGTTTAACTTCTGTAATTGGATCTTACAAGCTCATGGAATGGTGAGCCACTCAGATTTCAGCCCCTAGTGATTCAGGAAGAGGATCGCATTATTAAATTGCTGTTCCTCAATCTGCTTGTTTAACCTCCTGCGCCACCGTTTTTGTTTACTCATCGAAACAGCTGGAGATTTACAGAAGAAACATTACAGATGTTTGATTGTTGAACTAATGAATGTAAAAGTCTCCACAGACTCCCAAAATCAGAGCCGTTGAGGACTATATGGCTGAATTGAATGTTTGAAGGTTGCAAATATATATTCACACCGAATTGCTTCTGCAATGGGTTAGTGTCAGCATGTCATGCTCTAAATCATATCCAAAATAAATGTCACTTCCGGTCACTATTTGAATGACATTTTACACTCTAAACATGGCTAAAGTTACCATTGTCTCATGCTTTATTTATGAAGGCCTGAGGTAATGTCCAAAACATTGGTAAAACACAATTTATATGCAAATTTAAATGATGCTGATCATATTTACTATACAGGGTATGGTCATGCTTAGGATCATAGCAACTTTACTGTCCAAATGTTCATTCATTCATTCATTTTCTTGTCGGCTTAGTCCCTTTATTAATCCGGGGTCGCCACAGCGGAATGAACCGCCAACTTATACAGCATTTGTTTTACGTGGATGCCCTTCCAGCCGCAACCCATCTCCAGGAAACATCCATACATTCTCATTCACACACATACACTACAGACAATTTAGCTTACCCAATTCACCTGTACCGCATATTTTTGGACTTGTGGGGGAAACCGGAGCACCCGGAAGAAACCCACGCAACCACAGGGAGAACATGCAAACTCCACACAGAAATGCCAACTGACCCAGCCGAGGCTCAAACCTGCAACCTTCTTGCTGTGAGGCGAACGTGCTACTCACTAAGCCACCGTGGTGCCCCTGTCCAAATGTGTCGTCTAATTTTTCAGAATTGTTCTGGTTCAGTTTAGAGCAGAGATGCCCAAAGTAGGGCCCATGGGACAAAGTTCAGCCTTTGATTTTGCACCACCGTCTCATTCGAGAAGAGGGAGAATGATGGGTCAAACATGACAGAGATCGTCATTTCAGGTTCAATCGAACCTTTTGTTTTTTTGCTTTTGTCATTTTTCTTTTGTTTTGTAAATGTTTTAAATTTTAAAAATATAGTAAATACTGTCACTTAACTGATTGAGGAGAATGGCAGGTGCAGCTTAGTGTATTCAGCATTACACTCCATAATGTTAATAATGATAGTGCTAATAACCTCGAAAACGGTTACCGTCCCATGCCTACTGGAGACAGCATATTTTCCATTACAATAAAATTGTTATTAACATTAAAATATTTATTTACAGAGGATTGAAGAAATGCACTACTTAAAATATTTACAGGACACACAGAAAAAATAATCACAGATAGTAGATAGTGTGTGTTTCCTTCAATTATTTTTAAATCAAGTAATGCATCCTTTATTCAAAAATCTCTCTGTACAAAACGAATCTGTAAACTTTGAGAGCAAAAAAACTAAAAAAATAAATAAATAAATAAAATAAGCATTCATTAATGGCCCGTTTCCACTGAGTGGTACGGTACGGTACGGGTCGGTACGGGTCACCTTTATCAGGCTTGCGTTTCCACTGCAAAAGGGTACTCTTTTGGTGGGCGTGGTGTACGACAGAAAGTTTGTCGACGTCATTTTCCCTCGAGGACATGTCTACAGTAAAGCTTTATGGGTCGTTCAAAAATCATACGAGAAGCACTTCTCACAAAACAGATGCTTTATTATACACATAAACATTGGTGTAAAAATGTCATTACTGACTAAACATGATACAATTATAACTGCAGATCAATGATGCGAAATAGCCTACGGTCCGCGATTATATCAAATAAATAAATAAATGCAGCATATATGAACACACAGCCTGTACACAGTCTCCGATGTTACCAAATTACAGAAAAACTAGAAACAGCAGACATGTATGCCTCATTTAGGTTCAAAAACAAAACGAAATAGAGCCCCGTCTGTGCAAACCTCTCATCTGTGTCTTTAATCTTCACCAGTACATGCAGCCTCTCCGTCATTATTCTCTCGTTAGAGAGTAACTCCGTCATTCCCAGTTGATAATAATCCAGGTTAAGATCTTTGTTATTTTAAATATTGACGCACACGCGATCGCAAGCGACAAAGCGAAAGCACTCGCGCTCGCGCTGATGGGCTCGTAACCCATAACAATCTGCTCTTCTCTCAGCTCTGTGGCCGTTCAAGACGACGACAATGTTTGTTTAAGCTCGGGTCGACCATGGCTCGTTATTATATGCTGATATTATTTCAGAGCATTGTCTCTCGGCTGTGTATTAAACATGGCGGGTCTTTTGTTTTCATTCTGCTTGTTGCGTGAGCAAATGACGTCACTTTGTAAGCCAATGGCGTTCAGCTGCGCGTGTAGCTCCGCCTTACGGCTCGCTTTCTGGGTTTGGTACCCTTTCGAAAGGGTGACCAAAAAGGGGTACGGTACGGTTCGGTTCGGTACGCTTTTAGACAGTGGAAACGGCCTTAAAAGCGTACCGAACCGTACCGTACCGTACCACTCAGTGGAAACGGGCCATAATGCGCTGCACGCACACACACTGCTCTGATGATAGTGCATGCATGTAAATCCAAATTTTAGGAGTTTTTTTTTTATTTTTATTTTTTATTTTTTTAAATTTATTTTTGTTTTGTTTTTTAAATTTATTTTATTTTTTTGCGTCGGATTTAGCGATCGCGGGATTGCGAAAAACTAAGGGTCTGAATAATATCCAAACAGAACTTTCTTGTCAGCTCTGCTTACTTGGCAAATCTAATATAATTTCATCAGTAAACATGTGTGCGTTTTAATGATATTTCCTGTATATTCTGAGAAATGCTGGCTCTCTGTGCTTGAGTACGTCACTCAGCTGTAGAGCGGCTGCTCTCACGTATTCCAACATCCTTCCATTTCCGAGTGTGTACCTTGTTGACTGATTCTGAAGGTACCGGTACAGGTACAGTTTCCTTGTTTGTGGATCTCAAATCAGCCTAATGTTTCTCAAGAGCACACAGGATGGCCATCGAGCACAATCTGGGCTTGATTATGTTCTTTCATCTCATTATTGGGACAGAACATTCTCAAGACTCTCCAATGAAAACAAAATCATCAATCGGATTAAAAGCACGAGAGATGCAGCCGAAGGAGATATAATAAATAAATAAACCGAGCATGCACACATGAGTGTTAAAGCACTCCTCTGAAATCAAATCAAATAACATTAGTTAATTAAGTAGCTTCTTAGATCCTTTGCAATATTGTTTTTCTGTTTTATATATTTTTGTTTTATGTTTTATATATTCAGAAAATGATATATATAATTGCTGTATTTTATGTAATTTTTTATATATATTCAATTTTGCATAGATTTTTTAAAGTTGCTTAGAATTATGCATACATCCAGTGGTGTGGGAAGTGTTTGTCCTCATACTGGCTTATTATTTTTTTGCATGTTTGTCACACGATAGACCCTTTTTACATTTCCGGGTTTCTCAGTAGCAGAAGTCGTCATAATTTAGAGCGCAGTAAATGGGAGAATATAACAAAAAAAAGTTTTACAATCTTATTTGTGGAAATAATGAAAGAAACTCCACTGATGTTATAAAAACTTTTATTAAAAAAAATTGTGTGAGATTGATGACGGCGACTATAGGGGAAAATAACGTCTTATTTACTGTCCTGCCCCATAGACACTGCATTAGAAACGCCTCGCACAAGCGGTAATTTTTTTGTAATTTGAAGCAAATATGATATACTACAAACATAAATACATATAAATGTTCATATGTCTTTTAAAAAAAATCAGAATATTAAAAATGGATTTTAGATGATGGTGACGGTTAAACGCATCATAACAGGCTTGTAAAAAGGGTCCATAGTTTCAGATCATTTATTCATTCATTTTCTTTCGACGTAATCCCTGATTATCAGGGGTCGCCACAGTGGAGTGAACCGCCAACTAATCAAGCATATGTTTTATCCAGCGGATACACTTCTATCCACAACCCAGTACTGGGAAAAACTCTCACATTCTCACACACACTCATACACTACGTTATACACATAATCATTCATTCATTCATTTTCCTTCGGCTTCCTTTATTATTCTGTGGTTGCCACAGCGGAATTAAACACCAACTTATCTAGCAAATGTTTTACACAGTGGATGCTCCTCCAGCTGCAACCCAGTATTTGGAAATAGGGTTGTGCGATTAATCTAAATCGAATCGCAGTTATGATTTGAAAGCATGTGATTAGCTAATCGCAAGAGGCTGCTATATGAAATATATATTATTATTATTATTATTATATAATCATTATATTATTATTAACTTTCCCCACCCAGAGCAAGCGCGTGACTGCTGTCTGTGTGTGACAGTCTTACTAGCCAATGAAATGAGCACACTTTTATTCTGCCCAATCGGAATTGTGCGACCGAATGTGGAACACCCACAATAAAAAAACTAACAGGAAAGCGTGGACTAAAAACGCACGTCGGTAATATGGAAATGTCTTGGTTTCAAAGTCACAGATGCCAAACAAAACCAGGTTATTTGTTACCGTACGTTCACACCGAAAGCGGCGAGAGCATCAAAGTAGTCGGAAGTCATTAATTTTCAATGGGAGCCGTCGGCGATAAGCGGCGAGGAGCAGCACGGTGCGTCTTGGCCTGTGTGGACGTGGAGGAGAGTTCGAAATCAAGTCAACTTTATGGTAATGAGCTATAATGTGGTTCGGCGGCAAGCAATCAGAATGTTGAAGTTCACTGTTTGAGAGGATTCCAGGGAACACAGTCACTGTGAACTTTGGTTCCGACCACAGTTGTTCCCAAGGGTTTTATTATTGCGATTGCCAGATTTCCAATTATTTATAATGTGATGTTACTGGCGAGTTACTGATGTGCATTATTGTTAATTTTTTTTTCTTTCAAAAATACGGCAATTTCATGCGACTGTACAAATCAGTATTGCTGCTTCAGAATATTTCAGACATATGGACATATGCAACAACTTGATCTTCCATTGTTAAATGAACCTGATAAAAAGTGTGTAACATTTTCACGCTAGAAAGCATGTCTATATGCGGGAATGTCTGTGATTTGCTAATAATGCTGCAACAGCTCCTTTAAATGCGTGATCAGTATAGCGATTGTTGACACTTTCGCTGCAGGAGCTCTGAAGGCAGACAGCGTAGTCGCCAGGGCGGCCAGAGCAAACTTTGACGCTCTTGTCGGCGCCAATAGCCTAGTGGTTAGTGCGTCGACACATAGCACCGAGGTGCTCGTGGCGACCCGAGTTCAATTCCCGGCTCGAGGTCCTTTGCTGATCCTTCCTAAAAATATATATTTAAATTTAAAAAAACTTTGACGCTCTCACCGCCTTCGGTGTGAACGTACAGTAAGAGCTGTCTCAGAATTGTTGCCACAGCACGAGGATATACAACAACCAGCAGTGGCTATATGAGAAGTGTCTTGCTAAAAAGTCAACTAGAAACATTGCCAGTGACACTCAATTTAGTAGCAAGCAAAGTACAAATCCAGAGTTGTTTGCTAATATAAGTTTATATAATTTCAGTTCCTTTTTTTGAACTAAGGGCGTACTCACACTTTGTACAGTTGCCTTGAACTGGGCCTGAAGTGATCTTGTCCCCCCTCCCGTCTCCCCTGACCGCCCGCACTCACATTACATTTGGGCCTGAGCACGCTTACGTCATCGATGATGCGCTTTTCCGTTTAAAGGCTCGTACACACCGGGACGCTTTTCGTTTGCGTTTATCGTCGGCGTATTTCGAGACGTTTTTCAGCATTCAAGCCCAAGCGATTTTCTCTGGCGTCGAGCAGGAGAGCATGCAAAATCACTCCTTGACGTTAGATGGCGCACAATGTGGCGCCAAGCTTCTGACACCCGCTTGTTACACAGAAGAAGAAAAGGAAGTTTACACGCTTGTTGTTGCCGATCGGCAAAGCATGGATGGTTCAAGTAGCAGCTCTAGCGATGAAGAAATGATTATTGTTCACCAGTGCAATAAGCAGCTCCACGTTCATATCTTCTCTGGGCATCTGCGCTCGCATTGACAGTTTTGCGCTTGCGCGCCTCCAAGGGGTGTTTACTGTAACTTCAGCAGCTCCATACACGTGAGCAACAGTGGGAATCTGATTGGTGTAGAAGGTTTTGACGCGGGGCGTCAAAACAAAAAAACGAGCATGAGGCGTTTCTTTAAAAATGACGCTTTTACGCCTGGCGTTTTGCGCGTTGGTGTGCACAATCACATTGGCGCCCTTTATTTAGTCTCGAGGCGTCAAACGCCGACCGAAAACGCGAGCAAAAAACGTCTCGGTGTGCACGGGCCTTAAGAAGTGCTCTCGCTCAGCACAGTGGACATGTCTTTATATACTTATATCGTTTTAGTTGTTTGTGATGCAGTGACACACAGTCAAATATTTCGCCGAAAAGACCAGCCACTTTTGACACTCATAAACAATCATAAAGTCCTCGTGCTGCAGGAATTAGGAGGTTTGCTGAAGGTGCAGCTGTCGTGCAGTGAGGAGTTTCTGTCTTTAATAATCGATGACAGTTTGTGTTCATTAAACAGTAAGAATGATTAATAAATCGAAAGTCACGTCTCGTCTTCAGTTTCAGGCGTGCTTTGCACTCACGCTACAAGCGTACTGCGCTCAGGCACACCTCTTCCAACCGGGCCAGGGCCGGCCAACTAAACCGTGCCTGAGCCTGATTCAGAGCCCTCACACTTCTCAAGCAATCTGGGAAACAGGCCAGGGCACGGTTCGGATAGCATAGTGTGAGCACGCCGTAACACTCACTGCTATTTAGCAGTAAGAAGCTACAATACAGATTATTGAGCTGAAGCTTGACTACAAAATTAAATCGCAAA
This sequence comes from Danio albolineatus, assembly GCA_903798035.1. Classification (NCBI taxonomy): domain Eukaryota; kingdom Metazoa; phylum Chordata; class Actinopteri; order Cypriniformes; family Danionidae; genus Danio; species Danio albolineatus. The sequence continues at coordinate 441,073 of CAIGQQ010034268.1, forward strand.
TCAAAATCTCAAAAAAATCCCAATTACATATTTTCCCCAAATCACACAGTCCTGCTGGGTAACATCCACACTCTCATGCACACTCATACACTACGGCCAATTTAGTTTATTCAGTTCACCTATAGCGCATGTCAGACGACTGTGGGGGAAACCGGAGCACCTGGAGGAAACCCACACCAACACGGGGAGAACATGCAAACTCCACACAGAAATGCCAACTGACCCAGCCGGGACTCAGCGACCTTTATGCTGTGAGGCGACAGTGCTAACCACTGAGCCACCTACTTTTATTAATTTAAAACAACAAAACAAATGAAATATGTTTGCTATCCATCAGTTCATGTCTTTGTGGTGTCATGCTAAAGTTAGCCTATATTGATTAACTGTCGAGTCGGTCTGTGTGTATTAAGCATATTTTAGTTCAGCTTAAATCAACCTGCAGAATGAGTTTGACTAGTTCTTCTCTGACCTTTGTGTTGACGCTGATCTTGCGTTTAGTGTTTTGTACGTGCAGAACGGCAAAAGACGGAGGTGGGGACTCACCGTCGGTACTGTATGCATTCTTAGTGATGGAAGTATGCATTCTTGATCACTGATAAACGGTGTGCTGTGTTTCTGTCTCTGTTACACATACACACATCTCTTCGGTTCATCACATGCACATCAGCAGTCTGTTTATAGTCATTAGATGTATGTAGAGGAGGATTGAGTTTTGGTGGCTCTGGATTTCAGAAAAGGAGGAGGATCTTATAACTGAAATTTAGACATCTGCCCTCTGGAGGACAACATTAGATGTGCAGGCTCGTGTTTAGTGGAAATAAAATGTACAGCTATGAAGAAATGAAAGGATTTCAGGATTTTAATGGATTTATTAGTTGCGTTTGAGTGAAATGTTAATTGTCTTTATTCTAAAAATGTCTGATAACATTTCGTCAAATTCAAATAAAAAAATTGACGTTTAGAGAATGTTGTCAAAAAATGAGTTGGTTAGAAAGTCAAGAGTTTTTTGTTGTTGTTGTCATCAAGGTTATTCCACCAAATGCTGATTTATTAACTCATATGAAGTTAAATTATTTAGACATGCGTCCAATTTTTTAAAATACATTTTAATATAATTCTTAACCTTAAACCATTTTTGTTATATGTTGTTTTATGTTAAAATGTTGCAAAATATATATTCTGCACAGTTAAGATGTTGTTTTTCCATCTTTGTTGCTATACACTCACTGGCCACTTTAGTAGGTACACCTTACCAGTAGCAGGTTGGACCCCCTTTTGCCTTCAGAACTGCCTTAATCCTTCGTGGCATAGATTCAACAAGGTGCTGGAAATATTCCTCAGAGATTTTGGTCCATATTGACATGACTTGTCATCATCCATGATGTGAGTCTCCAGTTCCACCACATCCCAAAGGTGCTTGATTGAGATCTGGTGATTGGAGGTCATTTGAGTGCAGGTAACTCATTGTCATGTTCAAGAAACCAGTCTGAGGTGATTCACGCTTTATGACATGGTGTGTTATCCTGCTGGAAGTAGCTATCAGAAGATGGGTACACTGTGGTCATAAAGGGATTGACATGGTCAGCCTCAATACTCAGGTAGGCTGTGGTGTTGACAAGATGCTCAATGGGTACTAATGGGCCCAAAGTGTGACAGGGAAATATCCCCACACCATTACAGCACCACCACTAGCCTGAACGATTGATACAAGGCAGGATGGATCAATGCTTTCATGTTGTTGACGCCAAATTCTGACCCTACCATCTGAATGTTGCAGCAGAAATCGAGACTTATCAGCGCAGGCAACGTTTCTCCAATCTTCTATTGTCTAATCTTGGTGAGCCTGTGTGAATTGTAGCTTCAGTTTCCTGTTTATAGCTGACAGGAGCGGCACCCGCTGTGGTCTTCTGCTGCTGTAGCCCATCCGCCTCAAGGTTGGATGTGTTGTGCGTTCAGAGATGCTCTCCTGCAGACCTAGGTTGTGACGAGTGTTTATTAGAGTTACTATTGTCTTTCCATCTGCTGGAAGCAGTCTGGCCATTCTCCTCTGACCTCTGGCGTCAACAAGGCATTTGCACCCACAGAACTGCCGCTCGTTGGATATTTTCTCTTTTTCACACCATACTCTGCAATCCCTAGAAATGGTTGTGCATGAAAATCCCAGTAGATCCACATTTTCTGAAATACTTAGAGCAACCCGTCTGGCACCAACTACCATGCCATGTTTAATGTCACCTTAAATCACCTTTCTTTCCCATTCTGATGCCCTCCTTGAACTGCAGCCGATCATCTTGACCATGTCTGCATGCCTAAATGCATTGAACTGCTGCCATGCAATTGGCTAATTAGAATATTGCTTTAATGAGCAGTTGGACAGGTGTACCTAATAAAGCGGCCGGTGAGTGTATATCTTGTACATAAATAATTGTTAGTTCGTATGAGGACAGGCATAGTATTAAATATGCAGATGAGATAGTGGAAAAGTCTAATATTGTAATATATAAATAAATAAATAATAATAAAAAAAGAAAAAATATATATATATTTATTTATTTATTTATTTTGCAACAGATGGTTTGAATAGCACTATTTGAGGGAAAAAAGTATAAATTTTGGTTGATTTGGATGATTCTGAAGTTGAGTAAATCATGCTCAAAATGTAATAAACCTTAGTTTTTACTGTATAAGAAATAAATTAATCATTTTTTTTCTTTATTAAAGTTACAAATGGTTAACTTTCTTGTGCCTGAATGATTTAAACTTTCTCAGGTCTTAAAATCTTGCATATTATAATTTGGATATCGATACTGACTACTTTATGTGGTGTAGAAAATGAAACTTTTAATTAAATGTGCAAAAAATAATAAATAATAATAACTAATAAACTAAATGATTTTGGGAAATTAGAGTTGACAAATATAGAAGGAGTGACTACCCGTCATCAGTACATTGGCATTGTAATTGATGACAAAGGATGTTTTGAAGGAAATGTATCTGCTGTTTGTTTTTCTTGAGAATATTCCGTGTACCGAACGTTCAAGTGTTGTCTTTCTGTATGAAAGCCAGCTTTGGAAATGTTACTTTGTCAAGTAGAAACAGGTTGAGTAGTATTATCAGAGTGGCAGGTAAAGTAATTGGAGAAAGACACAGTCAGTCCATTGAAAGATCACATTAGACAGGTTTTATCGAAAACTCAATTAATTTTAATGAACTTTGATCATCCATTATGGAAGAATTTCAGTTGCTGCCATCAGGACGTCGGTTTCGAATATCTGCTGTAGAACAAAATGTTTTAAGAGTTGTTTTTTTTTTTGCTTTAGTGGCTATTAATTTGATGAATTCTTAATTGGTAAAACGTTTGGTCCTGCTTATGGTGAATGTTGGAAGATTACGGGGTGTTTGTATATGATGTTTATAAGGGCTGAATGATATTGGAAATCTGGACGATATTGGTTGTTTTGTTTTCTGCATATCACCAGATGACTTGAATAGCTTTATTCATTAATAGTATTCATTAATTTAGATCAAGTCATTACATCAGCCTAAAATATAATAGATTACAAGTATAAACAAAGGAAGTAAATAATAAAAATAAATAGTATAAATACAATTGAAAAATTCAGCAGAGCAAAGATAAATTTGAAATATACAGTGCTTTATGTAACAGTCTAACGGTGTTCAGGTACACAAAATAAAATGGTCTTGTATTGTGTAAATCATTCATTTATTTATTTATTTTTATTATTTTTATTCATTTAGTTTTTTTTATTAATATTAGTTTGTATTATTATACTGTATATATTTGTTTCTGTATATTTACTTTTTTATTTTTATTATTTTTGTTTTTATTTTTTATTACTATTATTATAATAATACACAATGGGTAGCACGATTGCCTCACTGCAAGAAGGTCGCTGGTTTGAGCCTCAGATGGGCCAGTTGGCATTTCTGTGTGGAGTTTGCATGTTCTTATCGTGTTGGTGTGGGTTTCCTCCGGGTGCTCCGGTTTCCCCCCCAAGTCCAAAGACATGTGGTACAGGTGTATTGAATAAACTTAATTGGCTGTATGAGTGTGTATGGATGTTTCCCAGTGTTGTGTTGTAGCTGGAAGGGCATCCGCTGCTTAAAACATATGCTGGATAAATTGGCGGTTCATTCCGTTGTGGTGACCCCAGATTAATAATAAAGGGACTGAGCCGAAAAGAAAATGAATGAGAATTATTATTTGTATTATTATTTATAATAATAATTATTATTATTTTTGTTGTTGTTGTTGTTATTATTGTTTTATTAATATTATTTTGTTGTTATTGTTTTTTTATTAATATTTTGTTTTTAATCATTATTCTTTTGATTATTTTATTGTTATCATCATTCTTTTTATTATTTTATTGTTATCATTATTCTTTTTATTATTTTATTGTTATCATTATTCTTTTTATTATTTTATTGTTATCATTATTCTTTTAATTAATTAATTATTCTTTTTTAATATTATCATTTTATTCTTTTTTTTCTTTATTTATTATCATAATTTGTTTAAATTATAGTACTTTTTTGTCAAAATGCTTTTAAACTCCTGAAATTGAAATTGTAAAAAAATGCAGATGATAAATGTTCACTGACTCCACAAATCTCATGTTCAGAATTCAGTGTCTTGTTAATTATAATCCAGACTCGGTCTTAAACTCATCGCACATCCTACAACCTGACTATTGCTGAAGTGCACATTGTGATAAATTGAAACAATATCTTGTGCAGCCCTAATGCTTGTGTGATTGATTGCGGCAAACTAGTTACTCGTTCAAAGACATGCTCTAAATGGCAACATTTCATTATACATTTGGAGGAAAGAGCAGTGGTAGTCTGCAGAATCAAGTAAAAGTTAGCTTTTACTCAAAGTCCTAATTATAAATTGTATACCCAGAAAAGCTGCGAATTAAGGGGTCTCTCTCTTTCTCTGTCAGTTCAGTTCAATTCAATAACTGCTTTTATTGGCTTGACAAATGTTACAAATGTACTACCAAAGCATTTATAAAGCTTACATAAAAGTACGTACATGTATAATAAAAACACCGTAAACACAGTAAGTATTTAAAAAAAAAAGATATTTATATATAATAATTTAAATAAAATATGTAATCATCTTTTTTAATATCATAATATTATTCAACATTTCATATTATTCAACATATCATATCCATATAAATCAATAAAAAAAATAATAGATCGGAATAAACTACATTTAACAATCAACATTTTAGGATAAAAACAGTAATAAAAACAATAATCAGTGTATTTACAATGATTCATATAGAATAATCTCTCTCTCTCTCTCTCTCTCTCTCTCTCTCTCTCTCTCTCTCTC
>CAIGQQ010034268.1:456359-466611 GCA_903798035.1 Danio albolineatus
ATAATAATAATAATAATAATAATAATAATAATAATAATAATAATAATGAACATGAAATAAACTTGAGGCTAAGACATTTAAGAATCAATAACAGTGTATAAATTTAAAGTCATTACAAAATGAAATTGTTGTTGTTTGCTTTATTTTTTTCAGATATTGAAATTTAAATTTAAATCACTAAATTCTTGCAAAAAAAACAGGAAAGTATGGTTTGGTATTAGTAAATTTGCATTTGTGGACATGAACATTTAGAAACATTTAAAGTATTTTGGAGCAGTAAACATGTCAGGCTAAATAAATTAAATGAATCATTGGCTTCTGTGGTCTTCACTGGTTTCAAAAAAAAATCTTCAAAATTTAAAACCGCTACTTTGGATATCTTTGGAAATACTGTTGTCCTAAAAACAAACAAACAAACAAATAAGCATAACTAAAAACATCTTACCCATACCTTAGGAACGGTATAGCAGAAAATTTTGGCGGTATGAAAACCTTGACTATTCCAAACCGCGGTATACCTTGAAAACGGTTATTGTCCCATCCCTATACTAGATACATCTCATCCTAACTACTAATACTTTACTTTACTTTACACTTCTGGCTGGAACGGCTTGGAAAAAATGCATTTTAATTAACTGGAAATCATCTCACCTTCCATCTACAAAACATTTGATCATCAAACTTATTTCCTACTGCACCCCTGAGAAAATACTGCTCAGTGTCAGAGGATCATCAAGGACTTTTGAAAAAATCTAGGGACCTTTTCTGTTGTATCTACCTTACATTTCTTAGATGCATGATTCAGGATAAGTGTATCTGTCTTATTTTATCTCTGTTGTTTATTACTATTATTATTATTATTTATTTATTTTTATTTATTTTTTTTATTTTTTTTTGCTTAAGGGGGGGAAAAATCTGTTGATGTTTGTACAATATTCTTTGTTTAACAAAAATTCGAAAATAATAAAATAAAAAAAAATCTGATTATGTTTTGTTTGTCACATACAGTTAACTATTTATGTGCTGTGTGAAAGGATTGCTGCGTTTCAGTCGGGCTACCACCGCAAGTATATTTCAAACCTCACAGCAGTAACTAACTGAACAATTATTTAAATTGTACAACTGTACAAGCTAAAAGTTAACATTTTTTTATTTACAAAGTGTGCAGCTTTTTCTGCCTGTCAGGGGAATGTTGTGCAGTAACCCCGGTCGTGGTTTTGTTCTCAAGGACCCCTCTCACCCTGCTCACAGACTGTTTTCTCTCCTGCCTTCCGGCAGGCGCTTCAGGCTTCCTCGGACAAAAACCAGCAGACTGATTTTGAGATACACTAGTGTGGACGCGGATCATTTTGATGCTAAAACGCCGTTTTAAAACTAAAACGCACTAGTGTAAACGGGGCCTGAGGAACAGCTTTTTCCCCAGAGCTGTCTCCCTTTTGAACTCTGCCCCCCATTGACTCTTTTGACCCCCACACACCCCCCACTCTCCTCATAACTTATACTCCTCACAATCACTGCACTACTGAACATTTACACATTTAAAAATTGCACATATTCATTGCACTGATTCACTTATCATTGCACTGATTCACTTATCTGAACTGTACACACTCACTGTACATATACATTTGTAATTGTTTATCTATCTGCACACTTTTGATTATTGATAAGCAACCTACATTGCACTGATTCACTTATCTGAGCTGTACATACCCACTGTACATGTACATTTGTAATTATTTATCTATCTGCACACTTTTGATTATTAATAAGCAACCTACATTGCACTGATTCATTTTTTTGAACTGTACATACCCACTGTACATATACATTTGTAATTGTTTATCTATCTGCACACTTATTATTAATATCAACCTGTACATAATCATTTATTGTAAATCTGGGCTCATAACTAAGTCAACCTGTATATAATGTTCATAGTACATCCATCTGTAAATATCACCATAGTTTTTCTATAACTGCACCTTATAATTTATATCTGTATTCTGCACTTGCTGCTATTGCACTTCTGGTTAGACCTAAACTGCATTTCGTTGCCTTGTACCTGTACATGTGTAATGACAATAAAGTTGAATCTAATCTAATCTAATCTTATGACATGTTATAACACGTGATGGATTAAAAGTGTAGTTAAAAGTTAGCAATACAAATAATTTATTTAATATTCTAGAACCGGAAATGCAGTGGACATGCAGTACAACTAATTACAACTGAAAAAGCAAAATTTCCCTTCAAAACAACGTTATTGCTGTCAGACGACATTCTGGCATTCAGAGAGTGGCTGTGTGGGACTCGACCGTGCGCGATTCAGAGAGCAGAAATTTGTAAACGCGCGACCGTGTAGAGACAGAAAAGACATGCCGTTGTGTGAATGGGTGGATGGCGGGGCGTTGGATGCTGGAGGGGTGTCGCGGACGAAAATGAGGAGAGTTGGAGACTCAAGGAAGTCGCGGAAAAAAGTGAAAATGAACAGCGGATGGGGTAGGAGGGCGGTTGAGGAGGGCGATAGGTAAAATAAGGTGCCGGATCAGATTTCAGAGATGCCGGATTCGGATCCGGCGTGTTTTGGCACAAATTAAGCCCTGCATAGGCTATTTAGCTTGTTTATTAAAAGAAGTTGTGATCTGGCACTATATAGAAAAAAACATTAACTTGACTTTAAGGGGGGGGGGCGGGGAAAGCCGTTGGGAGGGCGGGGCGCCCCCCTAATCCTATGGTAGGGGAAACACTGTATATAATAGCTCATTGAAATCAGAAGCCGTTATTATTCTAGCTAATGTACATAACCAATTAATTTCAGTGCTATTTTCTAAAATTAACACTACTTCCGTTACAAAGGAAGCGGTTTCTCACGGTCGCTGTTAGTTTATGCATTAACTCCCATCTACTAATGTATGTTTACAATAATATATTTATTTATAGGATTTGTAATCTTGATGCAATTTGTTTTGAAATGATGCACACACACACAAAAAAAACAGTTCTTTTGGCTACTACACCTGTCAGAGTAACCTTTTTTTTTTTTTTTTTTTTTTTTCTTCGCAGCTTATGTTTAATGTCTTGATAATACCATCTGTCATTATTAAAGCTTCAGCAATTAACGTAACAAGAAAATGCGATACCGTCATGTGTCTAATTATAAGTGGCGATCTGGTGCTGGAATCTGTTATTTCTGATGTTTTGCCGGCTGCTTGTTGAGGTTTTAATCAGTGGTTAAAGTGGCAGTGTTCAGATGAGTACAGTGAGTTAATGTTCTTATTCCAATCTGTTGTTTTTTTCCCCCACTATCTGCTTTTAATGTCACCACAAAACAAAATGCACGCGTCTCTGCTGGTGGTGTTCTGACGCGCGGTGTTCTGGATGGTGAGATGACAACTTGGGGCTGTTTATTTCATCAATAATAATAATAGTGGTCTTTTTGTGATGTTTTGTTTATTATATAAACTTTTCACAATATTTGTTTTTGTTATTGATATTTATTAGTTTTGATTTCCATTTATATGAAATTGAATCTTTAAAGTTCATTCAAAAAAAGATTACTGCTGCTTATTCAAACTACCTGTTTAAAATGAGCTGAAACGACACAATTCTAGTTATTTCTGTGGCCAATTAATTCGTTTTTATGTTCAGTCCACTTAAATGTGTAAACCATTAAGTTAACTTAAGCGTTTTGTGTTGGGACAACATGAAGGAATTGTGTTGGTCCAACTACCTGGTTAGGGGATTTGTAGTTCCCAGCCTGCTTTGAGTGGGGTTGAATTAAGAGAGTGAAATGTTGACATTAAAAGTAATCTTAGGTGTTGAAGTCAATAGAAAGGCTTGTTAGAGATTAATCTTCACTTCAGTTTGAAGATTTAGTATGAAGATTTTTTTGTTAAAGATATTTTATCTATGATTTTTTTTTTGTTAAAAAATAAATCAAATCAAGATTTAGTGGATATTTTTTCATGTAATGTCTTGAGTTTTGAGATTAGCACCTTGCTGAAGCACCCATGCTTTGGGTTTTGGCAGCTTAGTTAGCAAAAATGCAGTTTGCTGTTTCCACTGAGTGGTTCGGTACGGTTCGGTATGCTTTTATTGCCGTTTCTACTGTCAAAAGGTACCAAAAAGTGAAGTGTACCATACCATTTTTACCTAGCTGGACAAAAGGGTACCAAAAGGCAGAGCTAGATGCGCAGCTGAACGCTGTTGGTTTACAGAGATACGTAATCAGTGCATACACAAGCAGGAGAATGAAAACAAAGGAAACTGCCACTTTTAAATACGCAGCCGAGACTTTACACTGTTGTAATGCATACATATAATAATGAGCCATGGTCAACCTGAGCTTAAACAAACCTTGTCGTCGTCTTGATGAACAGCCTCAAAGCCAAGAAGAAGAGTAGAATCTACCCTGTACCCTGTAGTTGTAAGCGGTTTCACTTTCTCGAGAGAGACAGCTAGCCGCTGTCCCTGAAATAACAAACTTCTTGAGCTCACATTAATATTGTGTGTGTGAATATTGAAGCACTTCTGACATCACTCTTGTGTTTGTCCGATTCTGAAAGGATTTGAAGCGCGATAAAGCAAAGGAGAAGCCAGAAAAACAAAGGAGCAAATGATTCTTTCAGCAGCCTAAACCATAATCAAACTGCCATGTTTAACTATTACCATCGCCTTTTGGACTATTATGAACTCTGCATGACATATATTCTAACAGAGGTCACATGTGCTGGTGAAGATTGAAGATGAAGATGAGAGGTTTGCACTGACTGTGGGTTATATGTTGCGTGTTTTTGAAGCCAAATAAGGACTAAATGTAAGCTGTGTGTAGTTTTTCTGTACACAACGCCCACCAAAAGAGTACTATTGGTACCCTTTTGACAGTGGAAATGCAAGCCTGATAAAGTTGACCCACAGCGACCCTTACCGTACTGTACCACTCAGTGGAATATACTGTCCTTAAAATGAGTTCTGAGATCAGTCTCAATAAACTGTACATGTAACTCATGAAATATGCTTAAAATAGGCTCTTTTAGTTTATTTAGGTTAGCTTCAAATAAAAGAGACTTCGAAATGTTTGACACATAATAGACAGACATTTTTTTTATTAGACCTTTGAGTTTAAGTTAAATAAAAATACAAATGTATTTAAACTTTTATTTGATAAAATCATGTTGGACCAACTCAATTACATTTAATTGTGTAAATAGTTTTGGTAACACTTTAACTAACGGACCTTTATTTTAATGTATTAACTAATATGAACAAATGTTATTTAACATTTATACCGCAATAAATGTATTATTAATTGTCTGTTCATGTTAGTTAATGTTAACACCCTGTGCATTAGCTGTATATATATTTCATGTTAATAAGCCCAACTTTGGATTTTGATCATGCATTAGTTCATGTTGAACTATGATTATTAAATGTTTTACAAGATTATTCATACTCTATGTTGGTAAATACATTATCTAATGGACCACTATTCTAAAGTGTTACCAGTTTTTTTTTTTTTTTTTTCCCCTCCGGTGGTGCTAAACAAATTTATTGGAATAAGTTAAATTGAGTGAAGAACTTTTTTTTTTAAACTAAATAAAACTGCTTATTTGAAAGATAGTTATTACATTTTATTAGTAACTAGGCCTGTCACAATAATCAATATCAACTTATCGCACAATACATGGACATGATTTTTGGTGATGCAATATATATATTGCCCATAAGTAAAAACCAATTCTTGCAGCATTTTAGCTGATTGCACAACACCTCTATCTCTATTGGAGGTGTCAGTGTGAGTACGGTTAAAAAAAATAAAAAAAACATTATAGTATTTACCATAAATGACTAAAGTATATTTTGATGTTGGTGCCTGACAAAAAAAATCTGGTAGCAGATATCGCATCCTCTGTTACTTTGTACCTTGCATTTTTTTGTTAATTTTTATTATTATTTATTTGTTTAGGATATGTGTTTTCACATTCTGATTTCAGTGTAAAATTATTAATTTGTTAAAATGACTATATTTAAATTAAATATTCTTTGAAATAAAATATGATGCTTTCTTTGGAAGAGTGTACTTGCATTATGATGATATTATATTGTCATTCTGGCATTATATTATGAGCGGCTAAAAATTGTCTTAAAATGACAATAATATTGTTTATCGCGATTATATTTTGGTGCAATATATCGTACAACAGAAAATGGATATCGTGACAGGCCTATTAGTGACATTATCTCATATTTTATATATGCAAACACACGCACACACTGTAAAAAATGCAGGGTTCTACACAATTCATTCTTGTTGTCTCAACACAAATCCATTAAGTTAACCTAACAACTTTGAGTTTATTAAACAAAACAATTACGTTTCCCCCAAAAATCTCCAGAATTGTGTTGTTTCAGCTCATTCTAAATAAGTAGTGTGACAAGTAGCCAAATCATGTTTTGAGTACACACACACACACACAAAGACAAAATTATTAACCCTGTGATTTTCTGTTTTTTATTATTATTTTTTTTATATATATATTTCTCAAGTGATGTTTCACAGGGAAAATACATTTTTGACCATATATTTTCACCTATATTTTTCTTATTGTTTTATAATTTAGTTTAGCTAGAAAAAAAATATTAATTAGCACACACATACACAGATATATATATATATATATATATATATATATATATATATATATATATATATATATATATAGAGAGAGAGAGAGAGAGAGAGAGAGAGAGAGAGAGAGGTAGATAGATAGATATTTATACACACAATTGAATTTATTAAATGAACTTTCTTAACCAATAATGCTTCTAAATATTCATGTGGAAACAAAGGATTGTTGATGAATTGAAGGCTCTGCAGTATTTACAGTACAAATGTGAAAATGTTTGTTTCTTTCTGAATTAAGTATTCATGTCCTCTCAGATCCTTAATCCTCAATTATAGTATTTGAATAAATGGGGTTTAGCTGAATGAAATTCCAACATTACACACAAATTAAAAGCAGGAATCGAGATCTCCTTACAAACCTTTTATCTTTTTATCAACTTTTTTTGGGGGGGCAGCAGTGTCTTTACAGATTGTCTTGTTGTCACAAGCTTGTGGGATGAGTCTATATTTGTCTCGGTTTGTGCTGATAGCACTAATATCACATGATGGTCACAGTGTTGGGCTAATATTCTGCCTTTCTGCAGGCAAGCAGGAGAAAGATATGGGCTTGTTATCTAACATACTTGAGCTCGCTCTGACTTTAAGGAAGCTTTCAGGGACTCGGGTCCCATTCAGGTCCTGTGAATATATCTGATACAGATACAGGTATATCTAGACCTTCAAAGGACATTGTTGGAAGAAGAGTTTGATGGTTTACCACTTTTAATACTGCTTGAAATGATGAAAGAAACCGTGAAATTGTTTTCAAAAGTCAAGTTTTTGTTGAATGATCTTTATGAATGGCAAAGTTGAACTGGTATGGTTAATATTAATAGCACTGAGATAACATGATGGTCACAATGTTGGGCTAATATTCTACCGTTCTGAAGGCAAGCAGGAGAAAGATATGGGCTTGTTATCTAACGTACTTGAGCTCACTCGGACTGTAAGGAAGCTTTTAGGGACTCGGGTCGCATTCAGGTCCTGTGAATATATCTGATACAGATACAGGTATATCTAGATCTTCAAAGGACATTGTTGGAAGTAGAGTTTGGTTCCTTATTGATGGTTTACCCCTTTTAATACTGTTTGCAGTGATGACATGAACAATGAAATAGCTTTTAATGTCAGGTTTTTGTTTATTGGGCTTTTTGAATGGAAATTTGAACTGGTGTGGTTCATATTAATACAGTTCTTTTAAAGGAACGCTATACTTTTATTTGAAAATAGGCTGATTTTACACTTTCCCTAAAGTTAAACAGTTTTGTTTTACTGTTTTTAAGTCCATTCAGACTAGGCATGGACCTGTATAAGATTCTGACGGTATGATAACCTTGGATAAAAATATCACTGTTTCACGGTATGACGGTATTGTGTTCACTGCTGTAAAATATATTCTTTTTAAATGTCTGCCTAAAAACAAACCTTTTCCCCTTTTCAAGACAATATATTTTATTTTGAGAAACATTTAAAGTATTTTGGGCAGTAAACATGTCAGGCTAAATAATTCAAGTGAATCATTGACTTCTGCGGTCTTCATTAGTTTTAAAAACACAGATGTCTTTACAATTTACACCTAAATAAAAAAAAGTAAATAAACAATCTTACCCATACCTTAGGAACGGTATAGCAGAAATTGTTGGCGGTATGAAAACCTTGACTTTTCCAAACCGTGGTATACCTTAAACGATTATTGTCCCATGCCTAATTCAGACAGTCTCCGGTTCTGGCAGGAGCATTTTTAGCTTAGCTTAGCATAAATGATTGAATCAGATTAGACCATTAGCATCTTGCTCAAAAATGACCAAAGAGTTTTGTTAATTTTCCCATTTAAAACTTGACTCCTCTGTAGTTACATTACGTATTAGGACTGGAAAATGTAAAGTTTCTATAACTTGTGGCAGCACTGTAATTTAGTGTTGTCTCGATACTGGAATTCAATACCAATCGGTACTGAAATTTAAAAAAACGTCCATTTCCCGCTAACATTTGAGCGCTGTTAAGCATGCTCTTTAAACTGCCATTGTGTTCACGTGCTCAACAGAAATGACTGTGATTGGCTGTGAAGGTCATCGGTTTACCGAACTCAGCACTGTTTACTGAGTGTAACCACAGATACAGGGACACTGGAGCTTTTCAAAGTCACGTCGATCAGCTGGTTCTGTCTATAAGCTGAAATACGAGTGACCCACTGATGAATCACAGCTTTAAATCACTCCAGCGTCCCTGTATCTGTGGTTACACTCATTAAACAGCAGTGAGTTCTGTGAACCGATGGACCAATCACGGCCAATCACATATATTTCTGTTGAGTATGTGAACACAATGGCAAACCAGTGCTGTTTAAGAGCATGCTTAACAGCGCTCCAATGTTAGTGGGAAATAGACGTTTATTAAATTTCAGTACCGGTTGGTATCAATTTCCAGTATCGTGACAACACTACTGTGATTCTTAAATAGTTTTTTGATATCAAACTACTTTTAATTGGGTGTATCGTCTCTAAATTGTGCACAAAATGTGTGAATGTCATTATTTTTTGCTCAGAAAAAGTAACACATTGTAATGCATGGAAAACATGAACTCTATATTAAAAATTACTTTAGGAAAAGTTTTAAAACTTCAAAAGTTTTTGTCTTTGCCTCATGTCTAAATTTGATTTTTCTTTTGTGTCTTTACAGTTTTCTTGACCGAATTGATGCAGTAAGACAAAGCGACTATACTCCAACAGACCAGGTACTGCTGGAGCTCCTTCAGAATCCCACACAATGTTCTTTTTTTTCTGCTAATGTCTCCCTTTTCGTTTGCCCAAACATTAGTTCTCTCCTAACACACTTTCCTTTCTCCTTCAGGACTTGCTTCGCTGCAGAGTGTTAACATCAGGGATCTTCGAGACGCGATTTCAAGTAGACAAAGTCAACTTTCAGTGAGTCCACTTACTAGTAAAGTTAATTGTTTCTATGTATATGCCCTGGACATATGTGAGTATATCTGTATATTTTAAAGTCTTTTCTTGATTTGTCTAGTAGAGGGACACATTTCACATCCTAATCTCACATACCTCATGTTTCTGTTCTTCTCTTCCAGTATGTTTGATGTGGGGGGTCAGAGAGACGAGAGGAGGAAATGGATTCAGTGTTTTAATGGTATTTTACATGCATATTTCTTGCCAGCAGTTGCACATGCACATATTATGCTTTTGCATATAGGTCTTTGCAAATGTAAAAGGTCTGCAGTTTCCAAGATCTTTCAGAGTGGTCAGTGATTCCATCTATACTTCTGTGCACAAATTAATGAGAGCAAAGTACAGCCATCTGACCAATCAGAGCAGAGTAGATCAATGGGAGTAGAGCTATCTGACCAATCAGAGCAGAGTAGACCAATGTGAGCAAAGCAGAGCCATCTGACCAATCAGACTAGAGTAGACCAATGAGAGTAGAGCCATCTGACCAATCAGAGTAGACCAATGTTAGTAGAGTCGAGCCATCTGATCATTTAGAGGAGAGGAGACCGATGGGAGTAGAGTAGAGCCATCTGACTAATCAGAGCAGAGTAGACCAATGAGAGCAAAGTAGAGCCATCTGACC
>CAIGQQ010034268.1:469333-542122 GCA_903798035.1 Danio albolineatus
TATATATATATATATATATATATATATATATATATATATATATATGCCTGTCTGTGAAATTGTAAAATTTGGCCCAGGACAACATTTTGATTTTTTGCATCTGGCCCTCGGCCCAAAAACTTTGGACACCCCTGAATTAGAACATTAATTTTGCTTCGACTTATTTATCAGGGGTCGCCAAAGCGGAATGAACTGCCAATCCGTTTTATACAGCAGATGCTTTTCCAGCCGCAACCCAAATATTCTCCTTTATAGAAAGCATTATTTACAATTTTAAAAGATGTGGCACAGTGTATTTATTAATTTAACGTAATTTAAATATTAGGATGGAAATTAAAGTTAGGATGAAACCTGGCTGTTAATTTTAATTATGCTTTTTTTTTTGTACTTTTCTTGACTGATCCAGTTGTGACCCGTGCTCTGAGAGCTCTCGAATTTCATCTAAAACATCCTAATTTGTGTTCTGAAGACGAATTAAGGTCTCAGGGATTTAAGGGCGAATAATTAATGACAGAATTTTTATTTTTGGGTGAACTAAAGGCTGATTTATACTTCTGCGTCGAGTGATCGCCGCGGCACCTGCTTTACACGTAGTGTGACGGGGGTTTTGTTTTTTCTGAATGCTACATTAATGTACAAGTAGCTCAAACTCGCTCATTCAGAGGTGGGAACCGGCAGAGCGCAACAACATTAATCATAAAGTAAACACAAAACAGCAGTTTCCATGTAGAGCTCTTTTATGAGACTCCACACTTGTAAACACTTGCGCCATCTGTCTCGCACAGCTCTCAGTCCCGCCCACACTGGTCACAGCTACTAAGCTGACCAATTACAGAGCTTGCAATTCATGTCGTGTAGTTACATTTTTTTTGAGAGGTGTGCATCAGCCATGGCAAGGGGTATACGACCGTGCGTAGGCTGCACTGGAGCATACGCGTGGGCTTGATGCAGAAGAATAAATCAGCCTTAAAACATATGCTGGGATACTTGGCTGTTCATTCCGCTGCGGCGAACCCTGATGTATAAAGGAACTAAACTGAAGGAAAATGAATGAATGAATGAATTAATTACTTTTTTGGGGGATTAAACATCATATTTTGGTAGCACATGCCAATGCATTCCCTCTCCAACCATTAGACTTTCTACACAATACTTATTTAAGAATGATTTCTTAAATTGTGTCACACTAAAGATTGAAGTCATTTGTTACTGAAATAAGTAAAAATGAAATATCTTAATTTGTGTTTTGACGAATGAAGGTCTCAGAGATTTGAGGGTGACTAATTAATGACAGAATTGTTATTTTTGGGTAAACTAAAGGCTGATTAATACATCTGTGTCGAGTGATTGCCGTGACCCATGGCACCTGCCATGCGCATAGTCGTGCATTTATACTTCTGCGCACTGTTTGTTTTGCTCTGCAATAACACTTCTGAAAGGCTAGCAGGCAGTAGGTTTCTATGTTCCTCTTTGTCGAGTTTCTTTACCGGGGTTTTGATATTTCTGAATGCTACATTAATGTACAAGTAGCTTAAACTCATTCAGAGTGGGAACTGATAGACGTGCAACAGGTTTTTGCATTTGACGCAGAAGTATAAATCAGCTTGAACCCTTTAACTGATATCAAAATACAGTAAATAGTTGGACAAATCTGTCATTGCAAAGTGCTCTCTACATAGATGTAAAAGGTTGATGTGTATGACTGTTATTGTTACATTTTTTTCTTATTTATTTGTTTGAATGTTTGATTTATTTTGTGCACATTGGTGTTGGCTACAGTCACATTAGTAAAGAAAAGGAAATGTGTATGGAAGAGAAAAAAGCGAAATGAAGAAGATGTGTCGTACAGTAAGACTTCTGCACTTCTATCTGAATGATCAATGGAGATGACAACACCCAATCATTCTGCTTTCAAATGATCTGAATGATTGAACGATTTGATTGTGTGCTGATTCTGTGCGGGTCATCGTCAATGTTAACCTGTTGAATGATTTCTGATTCAGTAACTCCGGATCCCGGTGAAGACCCCAAAGTGACGAGAGCCAAGTTTTTCATTCGTGACGAGTTTCTGGTTAGTGATTCTGTCTATTTTGTAAATGCATGTTAAATAGCAGTTCTTTAAGTCCAGTTTTTGACTGCTCCATGTTTTGGGATTTTATTTTTTATTTGGTCCTGCTATTAAATGAAGTAACTACATAAAAAAATATATATATAGTTTTACATCTTTAACAATAGTTAAGCCGCCTTTCCACTGCACACAACATCCGGACAAGACTGTTGGAATACGCCCCCTTGTGGTAGTCACACTGAATATTCCGTTTTGTCGTACACCATGGGAAAGAAGCCGATTCTCGCGGTGTCCCAAATAAAGGACTGCAAAGGCAAGAGCCTTTATTCTCCGTGCATTCACTATGGTTGAATGAATGAATGAATGAATGAATAAATGAACAAATACTAGAAACTCATCATAGACTGCTTATTATTTTTGGAGGGAATGTGGAGACGAGATTAAAAATAATATAAATTTTTATTACTCATTTATGATTGTTTTTTTTAGATATGGACTTATTTTCTGATTCACAAAATAACGAAATACTACTATTTCTTATGGAGCGAGTTAAGTATCTCATGTAATTCACACAAAAGACACGCATGCGTAGCCAAATCATACCTGTCAACCCTCCCGATTTTCCCGGGATTCTCCCGTATTTTACAGTTGTATCCCGCTATCATCCCGTAAAGGTAATTTCCCGTATTTCTCCCGTATTTTCAGTCTTTCTCTGAAGGGCGGCAATAAACATTAAAGAGCCGATCCTCCCTATACGCAACCTATACCACTGAACCACCAGGGTCCGCCCCTTGCTCTTAAATGTGAGTCAGTTCTGTGCTTTCAGTTTATTTGGGCATGAAACACTTTGAAATAAATATAAAAACAGCAGGATTCCCTTTACTTTTCATTACAGGTGCTGCTCCTCCTATGCAATCCTCAAAACAGTCATAAAGTGGTGCGTGACTGTCAGACGCGCTCCATAGTGATAAATTGATGCTGTTTCCTAAACGGATTCTGTACATGTGATTTGAAGCTTCTTTTTTTTTTTTTTTTTTAAACACAATTAATTTCGTCCTAAATGAGCATAAAACGTTAGGAAAGCAATCGAATGCTTTCATTATAACATTAGATGTGTGCATTGTTGAAGTGGCACCTCTGTTTTTTAATGTAATGAAACAAAAAATCTAAATAAATGAGATTTATTCGTTGCTCTTTATTCAGAATGTGCGAGTTATACAGTGAGAAAAAGATTAATGAGATTTGATAACTTGATTCTGTTTGTTTATAATAGCTCATTTTAATAAGCTAAACCAGTGGTTCTCAAACTGTGGTACGCGTACCACTAGTGGTACACAAGCTTCCTTCTAGTGGTACACGGAGGAATTGCTAACTAATTAAAGTAAAGAAATGAACACAATTTTAACCCCTTTGAAGCATACCATAGCACCGATGTGATCAGTAAATAGATTTTAACAGACTAAATCTTTTATTTAAGTTGCTGACAATCATATTCTTCATTAGAATAATTAATCAGCCATGTTTTTTGAACTGTGCAGTGCTGCAGCTGCTTCATTAGGCCTACTATGCTACTGTACTTCAATACCGGTTATTATGGTGGTACTTGGAGGGACAATTTTTTTCTGAGGTGGTACTTGGAGAAAAAAGCTTGAGAACCACTGAGCTAAATTGTTTGCTAATGTATACTATTACATTTTCTTTTGTAAATAATAATATTAAAAATATTACTGATTGTTTAACTGTTTATTTACAATGAAACAGCTCTTGAAGAATGGGGGATTTTATGGGGATTTTTTTTTTGGGTGGGGGGGGGCTATCCCTTATTTTAAAATCCCAATGTTGACAGGTATGAGCCAAATTCACGTGCTTAACCAAATTCACCTGCGTAAAATATTTATTTATACTCACAAAAACAATTCACGTGCACAAAATAAAAATACACATTCATAAAATACGTTTCACAAATGCAAAACACCATCTGCAGATGTATAAGAGTGTACAAAAAGTTTTAAATGTTTAAAACCCCCAAGTTCATCCTGAATGAGAATGTACAAATGTGAGAACTGTATTCGATGTCACCTACTGTGCACTCTTTTTGCGCAGTCCTCTCCAGCATGGTGAGTGGAGAAAGAGATGCGCAGGCTTCAAGCAAGAACTATTAAATTCCCTGACTTTCACTGACTAAAAACTTAATTTACATTATATCTAATGAACGTAAACAGGCTGTTGTTGTGCATTAGTTGCCTAATATGTAAAATATAACTTAGCATTCGGTAATAAATGTATAAATATAAGCATTTTAAATCTTGCGTACCTACTTGGACAACACTGGATTACATCACAGCCGGTCGCATACGGTCTAGTAGCAGGATATTTTAACGGATCCGCAGCTCAAATCGGATCTGAATTTTCCACTTACAGAGATGATCGGAACTCCACGAAGCTCCCAGACTACTCTCCATCGGAAACGAATGACTTCCGGTCCGTCACTTGTCACATGTCGTGTGCTGTGGAAAGGCGGATTTACTCTTTCAACTTTAAAGGGATAGTTCACCCAAAGATGAAAATCCTGCCATCATTTACTCACCCTTCTTCCAAACCTGTTGAACACAAAGGAAGACGTTCTGAAGAACGATGGAAAGCTGCAGCCATTGACTTCAGTAGTATTTTTTTGTTCCTACTACGGATGTCAACGGCTGTTTGCAGCATTCTTTAGAATAGCATGCTTTGTGTTCAAGAGAATTCATGAAAGTCTAGAAACACTTGAGTGTGAGTAAATGTTGAGGATGGTTTCATTTTTGTGTGAACTACCCCTTTAATCTTCTTTTAACCAATAATTGGCGCCACCTTGTGTCTATTTAGAGAACAAACATATAGATTTGACTTAATTTTCAGAATATTTTGGATAATTTTTTTAGTTTGCATTTTTACATAAAGCTTTTAAAATACAGTATTTACTGAATATAATATATTATGATTATATATGTAATTTAAATAATACTAAAACACAATACATGACATTATGGCCAAAATATCACCAAACCAACAAACACAAAGTTTGACGTGTGTATATCGGGACTTCACGTCATACGTTTAAACTCCTTCCTTCACTTTAAGGGATAGTTCACCCAAAACTGATAACTCTGTCATCATTTACTCACCCTTTATTGTCTAAACCTGTTTGACTTTGTTGGACAAAAAATATGTTAAAGACATGTATCCATTGACTTCCATAGCATTTGATTTTCCCACTATGGAAGTCAGTGTTTGCTGGTTTCTAACATTTCTCAAAATATCTTCATTTGTGTTCAACAGAATAAAGAAACTCAAAGGTTTAGAAACCACTCGAGGGGGAGTAAATTGTGTACATTTTCATTTTGGGTGAACAATCCTTTTAACTCTTGTGTACTGTTTAAATAGACTACACTTTTGTTATGTTCGTGACTGTTTTTGCCCCATTGACTTCCATTGTAATGACATTTTTTGATCGCAAAGCCATGACAGCATATAATGACGCATTCTTAATTGTTGGTGGTGTTTCCTGTTGGAAGAGGTACAATGTGTCATTTTTACTGTTGATCATCAGTTGGCAGCATTAACCCTTTAGATAGGCCTGTGCAAATAAAGTTACTGGCTTTTATATGGAGTAAAACCGCAGATTAGTCTGTGTATTGATGCGCACACATTATATGTTTACACTATATTTAGGCCCACACAAAATCTGCATGCAGAATTCCACAGATTTTTAGCCCCTTGATTCTGTTTATTTACTGCTGTAAATGTGTGTAAATGTATATTTATTCTGTTTTCAAATTAATTTCAGTAATACTACTAACTGATATGAAAATGGTTCATATGATTTATTTGCGATACAGTTTGTAAAGTAACATTTTCTGTCTTTTAGTGGAGATTTTATATGAGAGTTTTGCTTTGTTTACAAAATAAAGTGGCTCTAATCCAAAATCGTTCAGCATAAATCAGCAGATTTTTAACAAAATACTCCGCAGAAATAGCAAAAAATGTCCAGATACCGTCTGACCCTAACTATACTCAATGTAGAAGGCTTTTTTGCACTGTAGCTGATGATCAACAGTAGAAATTGTACCTCTTTCCAACATGAAAAACCAGCAGAAATCAAGAATGCATGATCGTATGGCTTACAATCATAAAATGTGATTATAATAGTCAATGGGGTCAAAATAGCACCTAACATAAAGAAAGGGTAGTCAATTTGCCCTGTGTATTGTTGAATTTTGGAAATTTTTCAAAGCATTTTCCCAAAATGTGTGTCAAAATAAGATTTGTCACCAAAAATCATTCCATTTGCTGAAAGTTGCTGCCAAATTAAGCCTCAAAATCACTCGAGAGGATGAAAGGCACATCTCCAACAGCACACAAGGGTTAACTGAAGGCCTATTATAGGCTTCATTTACTAAATGACATGAAATCTTAGATCTAATGGTTTGTTTTCTTCCTGTCACCTTCTCTAACCACAGAAAATAAGTACAGAAAGCGGAGACGGCCGTCACTACTGTTACCCCCATTTCACATGTGCAGTGGACACAGAAAACATCCGGCGGGTGTTCAACGACTGCAGAGACATCATCCAGAGAATGCACCTGCGGCAGTATGAACTCTTGTGATCTCACTCACTCACTCACCAGGCCAAAACCACAGACCACCAATACTACTGACGTTTGGCAAACCACCCTTCACTTTTAACTTCTTTGATTTTAACTCATTCTTCAGCTGGAGGGACGGAGGATGGAGAGAGCCGCTGTTTTGCGTTCTGTTTTCCATGCTTTTATTTGGATTGCCTTTATTTTTGCCATTCCACCAAGCCTTTGGCTACCTCCTTATTATTATTTTTTTTTAATTTGATGATCACGTCACTTTTTGACCTCCAGGAGTTCTAGCCTTGCACCCCGAACCTTCACCT
The DNA here is from genome assembly GCA_903798035.1 of Danio albolineatus. NCBI lineage: Eukaryota > Metazoa > Chordata > Actinopteri > Cypriniformes > Danionidae > Danio > Danio albolineatus. The sequence goes on from CAIGQQ010034268.1 coordinate 476,341, forward strand.
TCTGACCTACAGGGCTCTCTGCTGCTCCTTCTGTTCCCGAACACTGAAGATCGCCCGCGGACAGAGCTGGAGACGGGGTGGTCGAGCGGGGGATTGTCCAACACTGGGAAAACGAAGTAAAGTAATGCACTTTTTTTCCATCAGGTTTTGACGTTGTTGTTTTTTTCGTTATGAAGACGGACACAATGTAGCATCACATCATGAATTTCTGTCCCACTTCAAGCCCGACACAGGTAAAGAGGATGGCTGACCACGCCCTCTTTTGTGAGGAGGCGGGGTTTTATAATGATGAGGAGGGGCTTTGGGAACATTGCCGAAGCCTCGGATTGGTCATGGTTGCGCAAAAGAAACGCCCCATTTCTTATTTTACGTTCTAAACTTGTACAGACTGTGCAAGGGTGTTTTTTTCTGTACAGATTCTAAAATGTTCTATTATTTTGTACAACTTTATTGAAAGAGAGTAAAAAAATCTACTTGTAGATCTTTGTGCCTTGATTATGGCTGTACCTGTAAATGAAGCTGATACATATGTTTTTGACTGCGCTGTACAGCTTGATGTCACCCCTGTCGGCAGAAGAGACTGTGGATGGGGATCCTACTCTGTAGTTTAGTTCCCCCGCCCTTTTTTTTTTTCGTTGCTTTGTTTCTATTAAAAAAGTTCTTTATTCAAAAATAAATATAGGAAAGAAAACTCTTAACCTGTATACATTATGCAAAAATTGAGCCCCTTACCTGCGGTTACGATTGGACGAAACAGCACCATGCCTTTCTTCTCGTTTTTTTGTCGTTTTCTGTTTCATTTTTGAATTCTCAGCTTTAAAAACAGAAAATTCAAAGTGTCCAAAAATCGCAACCTGGTGTTGTTTTCAAAGGAACCATCTTTTGGATATGAAGTATGTCTGAGATAGATAGATATATATATACATTTTGTGTCTGTGCGTGCGTGCAGGAGACAAACATTGAGCCACAGACGCATGACATTTGTATGTGTTTGTGTGTGAGCGCGAGCGAGCGTGTGTGTGCGTGTGCAAGGGTGCATTGTGTGCACTCTTTTATAAATGTGCGTACATGTAAATTTATAAGTCTATATAAATATATATGTACAATTCTACATGTTTAATTATGTGTGTGTTGGTGTACTTACACACATAGGTAAGCATGTCTAGAGTGAAATGAATAAATGAGAGTGCAATATTGAAAGCTACTGTGCGTGTCCAACAATTTTCACCGTACACCACTTTTCTTTTTGTTTTTTTAATCAATGACGTGATATAAGTTAACACACACATCCAAATATACGCTTGTTTTGTAATGCAGCAAATTCAGAACTTCAAGACGTACATTTTATTTATATTTATTCCTTTTTTTTGTGTGTCTTTTAGCAACTGAACACCCTTGGCAGTCCGAATTTATTTTGCTTTTTACCAAACCATGTGATCCACCAAAACAATACGAATTATGTTACACATGCAAATTTTGGTTGATGCAAAATTTGTATTTGTAGTTCAAACACATTTAATATATATATATATATATATATATATATATATATTAGTATTACTCCAGTAAATCGCAAAACTTTTTAAATCTGTAAATACTGTGCTTAAAAGTCATGTTGCACAAAAATACTTTTTAAAATAAATCTTCTAAAGTCATTAAATAGATTTTGTGTTATGCTTCTTAAGTCTTAAAATCTCCCACAGCTATTCTTTTGTCAGTCTACAAAACCGCATACATTCACTGTAAAATGCTGAGCACGTTGGAGAAGCCTCAGTGCACGATTTCTGATTAACAGACCTCAGATTCAACTCATGCAAAGAAAAATTAAATAAATGTTGATTTTGGCTTTATAGATATTGAAAAACACTCATCTGTTAAATGTGCGTGCAAAATCTAGTTCACACCTGGTGTTATGATGCGTTTTGGTCTACTGGATCATAAGTAGATGATGAAGACACATTTCCGTTTACACCTGCCTGATCTGACGAGGAAATGTAACTTATGCAACTAAAATAATTTTTCGTATTCAAATTTTAGGATTTTTAAAAGGAGGCTTTAAAGTCCACGGTCTTCATGGGATGAGCAGATCATATTAAAATATACTAATTAAATAATTATATAATTTTGTTATATACCTGCAACCCAAACTTGCATTTTCATACAGCAAAAGTAGCGCTTAACGACAACACATCCTGTTGAAACTGAGATTATAGGCTGAAAGTTGGTTGTCTTATTTGGTTATTTGAACACGATCAACTACAAGTGTCTACACTATGTAACCAAATGTGTTGCTTCTGAAAATGTTCAATAGTGGATAAGCTCAAACCTTCACACTATTTAAAACTGCATTTAGCGTCATCAACTTGTGATCAGATTGACAAAAATCCATCTTGACCACCAGGTGTAAAAGGATCTCACGTTATCCACAATCTAGTCCAAAGTAGTAGAATCTGGCTTTCTTTAGACTTTCTGTATTTGCTCATTGATGTTGTATCTAGGCATGGGCCAGTGTAAGATTCTGACAGTATGATAACCTTAAAAATATCACGGTATTGTGTTTACTGCTCTAAAATATATTCTTTTTAAATGTCTGGGTAAAAAACAAAAACTTTATTTCCCCCTTTGAAAACAATATATTTTATTTTTTAAAAGATTTCTAATATTTTGGAGCAGTAAACATGTCAGGCTGAATAATTCGAACGAATTGCTGACTTCTGCGGTCTTCATTTGTTTCAAAAACGCAGATTTCTTTACAATTTAAAACGACATATTTGGATATTTTTCTGCTGGAGATACTGTTGTCCTTAAATCTTAAAAAAAAAATCTTACATATACCTTAGGAACGGTATTACAGAACATTTTGGCAGATTTAAAACCTTGACTTTTCCAAACCGCGGTATACCTTGAAAACGGTTATCTTCCCATGCCTAGTTGTATCAGATTTGACATTCGCAGCTGTGTGATTCCACACTAACTGCAAGTCTTAAAGTCTTCATTGGGTCAGATTTGAAGGCATTAAATGTAAAGTGTCACCTCAACAACATGGAATGATCTGCTGTTAGCAGAAGCCTTGCTATTGATTAAAACTCTCTCTCTGATTTGACAGAAATGTTCCCATTTTAAGACTAGGTCTACTGAATGTCCTGATGATATAAACAAAGATCGGTCCTGAGCGATATTCTGGTTACTGCTTTCCAGTCGACTTCTTCTTGTTGATCTGAAGTGTGAGCTGTCCGGCTGGTGTGTAGCTGTGGGTTTGTGCAGAAACTTGGGTTTTGAAGCTCTGTAGGCCTCCTTCTGTTCCTCTCTGGACCTCAGAGCAGTATGTCGGCTGGATTTCGAACCTCGCAGCGCTACTGCCATGATGTGCGTAGCTGGATGAAGATTCTCCCAACACATGAATAGGGATAGTCTTCTCTTGTCTTGACCGGGAGCCTGTGTTGACCGTCGAACCTGGAGTAAACATGCTGGAAATGTGTTCCTTGAAAGAGCCAAAGAAACCCGTGCGAGGTTTTCCAGGCGCCACTGGACGTCCGACGTTCAATAAAATGGGTTTCCCAACCACTGTTTCATTAATCTCCCTCTGCAACACCGAGATCTGGCTTGGCTTCTCCTCATGGATCTGCCGGTCTGTACGACTGCCAAACGTTTCACCTTCCTGAGGAATATAATCTTCCAGATCTTCAAGAGTGAGGACTTTATTCCCATCGGTCAGCATTTTACAATCACGATCGCCGAATTCATCATCTTCAGATTCCAAGATAACGGTTCCTTCATCGTCTCCATCAGGGTCACTAATTTCACCAATTACATTCTCCATCACCTCAGCAATAGTTTGCTCAGTTTCTTCGTCATCTGATGAGGCTTGAAGAGTCATCGCAGTAGCCTCTACCAGCTTGTTGTTGGAGTTATTAGTGTTTGGGTTGGCAGGTGATGACCGCTTGCCAGGAGAAACGCCTCTTCTTCTTGGTAGCTTGGGTGATTTGTTGACTTTATACTCGATGATTTCCTCGACCTCCACCCATCTGGGGTTTCTAGCAGTGGCTCCTTCTGCCTCTGGGACGTAGAGTGTTGGTACCGTTTTCCTGGCTAGTGTTCGTCTCTGTCTGGCCGGTTCAGGTGTGGACGTCTCTGAACGGAAAGCTCCCATTGGTGACGGTCTTGGAGATGCATGTCGCTTCATGCGCGTGTTCTTTACCACTGTGGTGATAGTCTCCTCACTAGGGAAAAGCACATTCGTGAGTATGACTTGTGATTAATACATGCGGTAGATTCATTCGTGTAATTTTTAAGCCGAATTGTTAGCATTACTATTTCAAATGCAACCTTATGTGACTGAAATCTTTCTCATATGCTGCTGAAAAAAAAGCTTTAAATATTTGCACTGATTTATATTGTTGAATAGATGCTTGCACTGGGAAAAAAACTAATGAAAACGCTTTTATTGTTTGTAAAAAGTCTAAAAGCAAGGCTCGTGCAGCTGCTGTAAATGCTCGAAAATGCTTGCCTTTAATGTAATGTTTTCAAGGTTTGAGAAGTGCCTAGATTTTGGATAAGGGCTAACTGTAACTGCGTTACTTTCATAATAATTTGTGATCTTATTAAATTGTTAATCGCTTAAAGATTGTCAATATAAATACGGTAAAACCAAAAGAAAAGTATGCAGAAAGTATATGCAGCTCTACGGAATGGCAGACGCTGTGCCTTTGAGTCACATGAGAGCCTTTATAGGCTTAAAAATCATCAGTTGACTCCTTTGCTTGTGTATTTAAGCGGTTTGTAAATTAGTGAGGTTTGTGAGTTGGCGATTGTGTGGTTTGCAGCAATACGTGGCCAGTGTTTTCATTTCTACAGCTCTACAGATGTGTTACAGCGGGGTTATAATAATGCTACGGTTTTGACAGCTCACATACACACACTATTATTATGACCAATGCGTTTGCCTTACCGACTATGGCCTCCTTAGCATCTTAAAACGATCTGCGTGCTGTTATTGCTTGCTGTTAATGCTCAAGTGCCTTCGTGTTCATGTTGTTGTTCTTCTTCTTGTGTTTTATGTAGCGGTTTAGCAGCAAACCAAAGTAAAAGGCCATTACCGCCCCCCACTGATCTGGAGTGTGGAGTCCGCAAAGATTCAGATGAGTTTCTGTCCATGTTTATTGTCTTTATCTCTTAAAGCTATTTCAGCCTTCTTCTCTCTTCCTTTCTTGCATTTTCCGTTCTCGAGGGATACCTTATCCAATCCGATCTCCCCTAATTCCTTCTCTTTACGTGAATCGCATTCAATATGCCTTATATTGGGTTTACAAACCATTAAGTCGGCTATATTTTCAATCTAATCAAGACTCATGACTTAAATCAAGACTTATGACTCTAACGCTGTAAAATCTTGGGTTTGTAAACTGTCATATAAGCAGAAATCTCCGCTCATCCACCACAATTATCTCCTCCATCACCGCAGCAATCTCCAGACGTCCTAAGCATTTGTAAACTTCCGGCACCATAACGGAAATCCCGCCTCTACACTTATTCCATTGGACAATATGGCGGATGCGCTTGAATGTGCTTTACTGTTTCTGGATTCCCACATTTGTTAGATTTTCCCGATCTTTCTTCCTTCTTTCACGCTTTATTCTCTCAACTCCTTCACAATTCTTGTTTTCTGGAGATCTGGACTTTCACCACCCTCCTCTTATTTGCTATATTCTTCTTCATTCTTCAGCTGAGATGTTTGCTTGACTCTGATATACCCTTTTCTCTTTATTCACTTACTAACTCAAGCTTGCTCTGTCTTTATACTAATCCTCCTGGCAGTCTCTTAGAAATGTTTACTGGATGAAAAACTGCGTGTCGTGCTGGTGTTGTGAAATATTCTGGACGGAGCATATATTTACATATTCACGAGTTTCCGGTTTGTGTTGCAGCGACTCTGAAAACATGCATTTGCGTTCTCTCTGTAATTAAAAAGCAGATTTTAACAATATAATAGTTTTTTCCGCTTTAGACGACGCTAAGCTTAGAAAATAATATCATATATGTACAGTAAAACTCGATATTGTGTTATTCGTTACGTTTATTCAGTGTTTACATTGATTTACTGCTGTAAAATATATATAAAATAGATGTGTATTTTGAAGTATGGCGTATCAACCCTTCTGTGCTGTTGGGGATCCACTCTGGAGTGATTTTGAGTCTTAATTTGGCCATAACTTTCTCTGTGTTTCAGCAAGTGGAATGATTTTTGTTGACGAATCCTATTTTGACACATTTTGAGAAAATGCTTCGACCTTTTTAAAGAACTCAACGATTCATTGGGCAAATTTACCACTCTTTTGTTATGTTCGGGATGAAAACATAGAATTAAACTGCTATAAAATGCATCAGATAAATATTATTAAATTATTTTTTTGCATAAATTTAACCAACCTCAGTCCTGATCAAAACTACTAATTGCTAAAAAATAAATACAAGGATTTTAATGGTTGTTCCTAGTTCAGATACGGTTGAGGCCAGAATTTAACAAGAATTATTTTGTATTATTTATTAAATTCCCCATTTATTGTATTTTATTAACGTCTACCCCCTCCCCAACCCTGAACCCAGCTGTCACAGTAATATAAAAACAGTAATTGTATAGAGTATTATTTATGTTATTTATTAAATTACCCAATTAATTGTATTTTTTTAACGCTTACCCCAACTCTAAACCCAACCGTCACAGTAACATGAAAACAGTAGTTGTACATACAAAGTATTATTTATGTTATTTATTAAATTAACCAATAAATTGTTTTTTTTTAACGCCTACCCCCATCCCTAAACCCAACCGTCACAGTACTGTAAAAATTTTTAATTATTATACAGTGTCAAAAAAAGAAATGCAGCTATATTGATGTGCATATCGCACTTCCAGCCGGCCGCATATCTGATCTAGACTTTACCGATTTTAACTTGTTAATTGCGAAATTCATAAATGATGTCACTGATTTGGTGAAAAAACACACAGAATGACATATTTTCAATAAAAAAGGAAATGGTGGAGTGGATGTTCTTTACCTTTTATAACACTCTTGGACGTGAACGATTAGTAACAACATTGGCTTTGATGCTTTATTAGATTTTCATTTTTTTCTTCCCTAATTTGCTGTTGGTGGCTGTTTTTGCCCCATTGACTTTAATCATAAACACATTTGATGATGCATAAATACAGAGTCTTTGTTTTTGTTTACTCCATGTAGTTTAGAGAGCTGAGATGCATAGATTTTTGTCAGACGCTTCAAGATAAATGCGCAAAGGTCACTCTCACACACGCATACACACACACACTTTAATTTGCTGTTATACTCCATATAAAGTCCAAAAAACTTTTTTTTTTGCACAAGCCTATCTGAAGGGTTAATGGTGCCTACTAATGATCAACAGTAAAAAATACTAATTTTACCTCTTCCCAACGGAAAAACACCACCAATCAAAAATGCATGATTACTGTATGTGGTGTCATGGTTTTGTGATAAAAAAGAAGTTGTTGTAATGGAAGTCAAAGAGGCAAAAACAGCCACCAACAGTAAATTAGGGGGGAAATTTTTAATTAATCAAAGGCATTGTTGTTTCACATGTCCAAGACTTTGATAAAATGTAAAAAAAATAATAATTGTTTTATATTGAAAGTACGTCATTTTGTGTTTTTCTTCATCAAATTAGTGACATTATTTAAGAATTTGGCAGTTAAATAATTAAAATCCTGTAGTTTTTTTTAAGTAATTCGGTATTTTGATCAGGAATGATGTTGATTTAATAGATTTATGAAAAAAAAAATGTTTTAAAATAATATTTATCTGATGTATTTTTACAGCAGTTTAATTCAGTGGATGTTTTCATCCCGAACAAAAAATTCAATATCCTGAATAAAAAATTCAAAGCATTTTCTCAAAATTTGTGTTAATTCATCACAGATTCATCACCAAAAATCATTCCGCTTGCTGAAACAGAGAAAGTTATGGCCAAGTTAAGACTCCAAATCACCCCAGAGTGCATAAAAACATCCCCAACAGCACATAAGGGTTAACGTCCTCTGACTATAAACGATTTTATCAACTGGTCTTCTCTTTAGTAAGAGGCATGGTCTGCTTAAAGGGACAGTTCACACAACAATTAAAATGAGCTCACTATTTACTCACTCTTAAGTGGTTTCAAACTTTGTTTTTTTCTTCTGTAGAACACAAATGAAGATATTTTAAAGAAAGCTAAAAACACTGACATCCATAGTAGGAAAAACAGATACTTTGGAAGTCAATGGTTACAGGTTTCCAGCAGCTTTCTTCAAAATATCTTCTTAAGTGTTCTAACAGAAAAACAAACAGGTTTGGAACAATTAAAGCACGAGTAAATACAATAAAATTGCAGGTTAACCATGTCTGACTGTATATAATAACTTATGTTTGATTGTAACTAACTTAATTGGATTTTAATGCTTTCCTAATACTGGGTTGTGGCTGGAAGGGCATCCGCTATGTAAAACATATACTAGAATAATTGGTGGATCATTCCGCTGTGGTGACCTCTGAAATAAAGAGTAAGCCGAAGAAAAATGAATGACTGTAATTCAATAATGTACACCTTTTGTAAAGCTGCTTTGAAACTTAATTATTGTAAACTGCGCTATACAAGTAAACTTTGATTAAATCACATCATTTTAATTTTCAGCTGAACTATCCCTTTAATGCTGAACTGCGCTTCTCGCGTGCTTCCCGATGGGTATTGCATAAAAGCAAGATTAGGGATGAAGCTGAGATTTTCAAGCTACTCTGGTTTTGTTTAGCCATGATTCAGTTGCACAAAAGCAGGCTAAATTAGGTTCCTATGGAGATTTAATATTTGGAGCTCCGCTGTTCCAGAGCACCAGACTAAGATTAATCCTAGTGATTTATCTGTTAGTTTCACCGTCACTGCTAGAAATGAACGATTTACAGTCACTTGGCCAATTATTTTATATATTCTAATATTTAGATCTAAAAATGTGTACGTTTAATTTAGTGCTGGGCAAATAATTATTTCGAATAATTGCATCTAACATGTGTGTAATATATATGTAAAATGTGTATATTTTATATTTATGAATATATAAAATACACGCATACATAAACTATACAAACAAAATAAATAATAATAATAATAAACAAAATTCACAAAGATTAAAATTGATATATATATTTTGTGTGTGCCACGGTGGCGTAGTGACGCTCGCCTCACAGCAAGAAGGTCGCTGGTTCGAGCCTCGGCTGGGTCAGTTGGCATTTCTGTGTGGAGTTTGCATGTTCTCCCCATGTTGGCGTGGGTTTCCTCCGGGTGCTCCGGTTTCCCCCACAAGTCCAAAAACATGTGGTATAGGTGAATTGGGAAAGCTAAATTGTCCCTAGTGTATGAATGTGAATGAGTGTGTATGGATGTTTCCCAGAGATGGGTTGTGGCTGGAAGGGCATCCGCTGCATAAAACAAATGCTGGATAAGTTGGCGGATCATTCCGCTGTGGCGACCCCGGATTAATAAAGGGACTAAGCCGACAAGAAAATAAATGAATGAATAACTAAACTATATGAACAAAATAAATAAATAATAATACTAACGATAAACAAACAAAATTCACAAAGATTAAAATTGATATATAATTTGTGTCATAAATATTTGATATCTAAATATAAACAATTTATAATCAATATACATGGCACACATGTTATGTCTAAACAAACCTTTAATTGGATGCAATTTAATCGCAATCAATCTTGCCGACTGCCGAGCACTAGTTTAATTTTATTAGCAATAATTTATATTTTATAGTAGTTTCATATAATGCCATTTAGTGATATATGTTTTTTTAGTGATTTATCAAATTAAATCATATTATAGATTGAATGCTATCAATTAGAAAGAATAAAACTAAATGGGGCACCACAGTGGGGTAGTGGGTAGCACGTTCGCCTCACAGCAAGAAGGTTGCTGGTTCGAGCCCTGGTGGGGTCAGTTGGCATTTCTGTGTGGAGTTTGCATGTTTTCTTCGTGGTTGTGTGGGTTTCCTCTGGACATGCGGTACAGGTGAATTGGGTAGGCTAAATTGTCCGTAGTGTATGAGTGTGAATGAGTGTGTATGGATGTTTCCCAGAAATGGGTTGCAGCTGGAAGGGCACCCGCTGTGTAAAATATATGCTGGATAAGTTGGCGGTTCATTCCGCTGTGGCGACCCCTGATTAATAAAGGGACTGAGCCGATTAATGACTGAATGAATGAATGAAAACTAAATGATAGATGATGACTACACAGATATAATAAACTAAACAGATAAAATAGGGTAAACTTTTGCAAATAATCTTACATGATAAATTTCCCATAAACAAGAACATTTTAAGGCAAAGTGAACAGCTGTTGTTTTTTAAAATGGGTTTCACCTGTTCGTTAGTGGGTGTTTCCAGATCAGTGGCTAAGAGGGAAGTTTTTCAACCTGTTATCTGATTGGCTCACATCAGGTTTTGTCCATATTTACATGTGATTGATCCCGTCCGTGGTTTAAGAATGCAGTAAATGTGCACTTATCCTGGGTATATCTACACCGACATTACACATCAGCTCTAGCTCAGCAAACATGCAACGGAATAAGCCAGGACTGGCTATTTAAACTCAAAGCAAACTTTGTCTGTTATCTTGGCTTTCTTAATTCTACTTTTGTGCAATACCCTTGAGGTCAGTTAATTATCTGTCACACAAGATATATTCCTACCAAGGTTATTCTAGTAAACGAAAACTAAAGTATCTGTTAATGAACGGTTTCTGTGTTTTGTGATTCACATGAAGTGTTTTCTGTTTATTTACGGTTGGGAATTGCGTAATGGGATGTTGATCTCTGCTCTGTCGACTTTTGATGTTGAAAATTCAACTGTAGAGTTCAGCAAAGTGACTTACTGACATTTGTAGTAGTTTGAAATAATATATGATAAATAATATAGAGAGAAATACGTCTGCAAAATAACAGAAAACATACTGGCAGCTTATTAGAAGGTGTTTGTAGCACAATATTCAACATCAACCCAGACAATACATCACTTTGAACTAATAAAAAAGTTCATAAAAGTCACTTTATCCAACTTTTCATGGTTAAAAGTTGATGGACGAAAGATTAAGGTCCCATAATGCCTTTCAAATGCATAAATACATGGGGGAAAATAAAACATGAATCACGAAATACAGAAAACTGCCTAAACGGCCTAAAACTGTTGATCAAATAATTTACAATCATTTAAAAAAAATTAATTAAACCTACAACAGTCCCAGAAAACGATAATATAATGATAAATAATCAGAAAATATTATATTATTAGCAAAAATAAACACTAATGGTGCCACGGTGGCGTAGTGAGTAGCACGTTCGAGTGGGTTTCCTCCAGGTGCTCCGGTTTCCCCCACAAGTCCAAAGACATGTGGTACAGGTGAATTGGGTAAGGCTAAATTGTCCGAAGTGTATGTGTGTGAATGAGAATGTATGGATGTTTCCCAGAGACGGGTTGCAGCTGGAAGGGCATCTGCTGCGTAAAACAAATGCTGGATAAGTTGGCGGATCATTCCGCTGTGGCGACCCCAGATTAATAAAGGGACTAAGCCGACATAAGAATGAATGAATGAATAAATGAATGAATAAATACTAATTCAGAGTTATTATTAAGCATTGATTCAGACGTGGAAAATCAGACCTGCGGCTGTTTAAATAAACACCTGTAGATGGCGCTTATGCAACCAAACATTTAAAAAAAAAAAAAGAAAGCAAATTAGGCATGTTTACATACACACATGATCTTTAATATAACGAAGTTTGGCTAAATTAATTTGTGAATAAATTCGTAAACGACTAAAACTAAATATAAACACTGAAACTAACGAAACCATCAACGATAGAACTAAACTAAAATTTGCAGCAAATGTAAAAACAGTATCAAAGTTAAAACTCATTTAAAAATGTTGAACTATAATAACAGTGGCACCTACACTTTTCTCATAACCTTTTAAAGACTAAAAATCTGTGATTTTAGTAACAGCCGTGCAATCCTGTGCTGTTCATAAACTCCTATAGTGTCCCTGTTTGCCTTTTATATTTATGCTTTTATACATGAATATACATATGAGGCATAAATACGCACACTATTACTTGTGCTTGAATTGAAATTGGCACACTTTTTATTTGGTGTAAAGGTGCTTGATGCATTAATGGTTACCTTCTCATACTGTAGGTGAGACGTTTGCAATTACATATTCAAAAGAATAATATCTACAGAATTATTAAAAATAAAACTAAATAAAATCTAAAACTGAACCGATCTTGACCAACTTTATCATTGGAAAGTAATTTTCGCTTTTGCGCACTCTTGCGCACTCTGGACATAAATCTTGTTGTGACAGAAGTTAACTAACTTATATTAAGGGCTTAGAAAAAACAAAGGAAAAAACACCAAAAAAAAAAACCAAAAGAGATATTCAATGAGTAATTTAGTTAATAGTATATAGATAAATGAATGAATAAATAAATAAACATATAAATAAATTATTAAATATGTATAAGAGTTGTTTCTATTAAGCTTATACTGTACGCACTCACAATCAAGCAGAATGTGTTCTTTTTGTGTTGTTTTCATTGTTTTAAGCTAAATATTTGTCATTTATGTAAAAAAAAGGTAATTTTCCTATATAACGGGGGGATGGGTGTGTGATAAGCATTACCGATATAATGTGTACTTTATCACTGCAACCTGCAAGCAAGCCGAATGCATAAAAAATAGATGTTTACTGTGTTACAAATGATGACCAATGATAGTTTTAATATATTTTGTTCCTGAATTGTACCCTACTCAGGATTATCGGGATAATCCTGATTAAAACAGATGCAAAACTATTTAAAATAGTTTGAATAGCGTATTTCCTGGTGTTACCTGGATTATTTGATCGAATCGAACACCAGCAATTTATAGAAAACTATATCCGATTTTTGTAAAAGAAATGCATATATATTTCCTATTATTCTCCTGATATCAAAAATAAACCATTCATTCATGTACAGTTGACGTCAAAATGATTCGCCCCCTGTAAATATATATATATTTTTCAAATATTTCCCAAATGATGTTTAACAGCAAGGGATTTTTCACAGTATTTCCTATAATATTTCTCCTTCTGGAGAAAGTCTTATTAATAAAAAAAAACAAAAAAAAAAACTTTTAAGGTCAGTATTATTAGCCCTCCTAAGCAGTATTTGTTTTCGATTGTCTACAGCAGTGGTTCCCAAAGTGGTGGTCGTGACCCCCCATGGGGTCGCTGGAGAATTAGCAGGGGTTGCTTGGCGATTCCAAAAAATCTAATTCATTTTATTGAACTATTAGAATTGTCATATTTTATCCATAACCTAATGAAGAACAAAATAGTAGTTCATAGTGACAATGTTAATAATATTCAATATTTAATAATATTTGCAAGCCCCTGGAGTGATTAGGCCTACGTTATATTAAAGACACAGCAATAGCGTCAGATGCAGCACATTGATTTCTATGCCACCAGGTTAAACTTTGACACCTTTACTGCACTCACGTACATCAAAAATAAATACAGGCCATGGAGGATGAACTCAGAGTGGCGTTCGCCAAAATTAAACAATGAATAGACTGGGGCCTATTGGTATTTGTGCGCCATTGTGTGCAAGGTCTATATATTTATAACCTCCTCAGAGAATATTGGTGGTCGCTAATCACTAGTATTGTTATTTTTGGGGTTGCAGGCTAAAAAGTTTGGGAACCCCTGGTCTACAAAACAAACCATCGTTATATATTGACTTTCCTAATTACACTAACTTGCCTAATTAAGCTAGTTAAGCCTTTAAATGTCACTTTAAGCTGAATACTAGTATCTTGAAGAATATCTAGTGAGATATTATGTGCTGTAATCAGGGCAAAGATGTTTAGGCAGGAGTTATTAAAACGAATATGTTTAGAAATGTGTTGGAAAAATCTTCTCTCCGTTAAACAGAAATTGGGGAATAACATATACAGGGGGCTTATAATTCAGGAGGGCTAATAATTCAACTGTTTATCAAAAAATACAGTCCCATTGACACATTTTATTATTTTTATTATGTCTGATTCTCCTCAGATTAAATCGTTTTTTTTCATTGTGTAGAAATATCTTGTCGTTTGTTATTTAATATGGGAATTGTAGATTTTAGAGGTATTAAATACCATAAAAAATACTGGGATGTGTGTTCGACAAACAGTATTAGCTGTTTTCATACGTTCGTGTTATAAATGTATTGTTTGTTTGTTGTTGATTTAAAATCAATGAATTCTGATCAAAATAGAAACGTATGTGTAAAGCTTAGGGTTGTTTTGAGGTTTGTGTATTTTGCATTCGTACGTACGTTCATGAGGTAAAATGTAATTTGGGGGTTTGTGTTGCTTTTAAAATCAATGGGCTCTACTCAAAACAGAAACGTATGAGTAAAGTTTAGTGTTGTTTTATGGATCGTGTCTTTGGATTTCATACATGCGTGTTGTAAATGTAATTTTATGTCACGAATTCGCACAACATCTTTGAATAAAGCAAAAGCAAAGGAAAAAAATCTGCTTTTCCCTTAATTATAAAAATCCAACCTCTTCCATTAGTCACTTCTGTATTTGACGTGAATTTGTCATTTATTGAATGGTCAATGCAGCACGGTGGCTCAGTGTGTTAGCACTGTCGCCTCACAGCAAGAAGGTCGCTGGTTCGATCCCGGCTGGAACAGTTGGCATTTCTGTGTGGAGTTTGCATGTTCTCGTGTTGGTGTGGGTTTCCTCTGGGTGCTCCAGTTTCCCCCACAGTCCAAAGACATGTGGTATGGGTGAATTGAATAAACTAAATTGGCCATAGTGTATGAGTGTGTATGAGTGTTTCCCAGTACTGGGTTGCAGCTGGAAGGGCATCCGCTGCATAAAACATCAGCTGGACTAGCTGGCGGTTCATTCCGCTGTTGCGACCACTGATAAATAAAGGACTAAGCCGAAGGAAAATGAACGAATGGTCTATTTTAGCCATTTGTACTTAAAATGTGACATAATAATAAGCTGATATTATAGTGTTGTATACAATGTAAAAGTACTGCACTGCTTTCACGATTTTACTAATATATAATTGAAGTAAAAGTTGTTTAATCTGTATCACATTGTATCAAATGCTTCAAGATTTGTTTCGCCATCTATCCATTTTCTATTTTTCCTTCACTACATTGTAATGCAGTGCATCGTGTCCAATAAATATAGTGCTAAGATTCATGTTCATGAATAGATTCTTTTTTTTAACAGTTCATTAGGTGATGAAGCAATATTTGTTTTTATTAACATATTAAAAAACTCTTAAATTAAATATGGATGTTAAAAAAAATATGACATGCTGAAAAAAAATCATATGATTCATGTTTATGTAGGTGCGTGTGTGTGAGACTTACATTATTATGGTTTTCTTCGGTATTTTCGTCTCTTGTTCAGTTACTTGTTGGAGGGAAAAAAACAGTATTATTATCCACATAGTTAAACAATTAAGTCAATTAACTATTCATCAATATTTATACAGGTATGATGCTGAAATATGAAAAACAAATAAATAAAAAAAAAGTTAAACTTCTACAGTACAGTAAAGGGTCAGAAATGAACATTTCCAAATGATGCATTTCCAAGTCATTTTTACCATCATGAGATTGATTTTCATAATTACCTTGTTAACTGCATATTTTGTCTTTTAATCGAAATATTAAAACTTTACCCGATAAACTGTTTGAAACTTTATGTAAATTATGCTCTTTTTAAATTATATAGTTTGAAAAATATTTATTAAAGGGCTGTGAAACCCCCCTCTTTCAGTTCAAGTCTACCTCAGAATATTTTCAAAAAATGCTCTGAGATGGGCGTGGAGCTCTGCGGGCAGAGGGAGGAGTGGGCGTGGCCGGCAGTGCAGGGGAGTGAACAACTGTTGTCAGTCGGCTCACATAATGAGACCCAAACCGTGAGGAGACCCATGATTTTACAGTTTACAAAGTTAAAATGCAAATAAATAAACAGTAACTTAATGTCCTGCTACATTTGCGTAATTTCATATACATATAACCACAATCTGTTCTGTCATCATAAAAGACAATCGTGTTTATATCAACACTATAAATGAGGATGACTTCTCCTCAATCCCCGGGTCTGAATGCAGACACAGTGGATAGCAGTGCAGTATGTCTCTTTCCCTATCTTTCCAACCATGAGCCCTGCTGGTAATCTAGAGGATTTTAAACGTGCAAACACAGCAGCACGGGTATAGGCGATTGTGTCTAAATAACGAACCATAGACTGTAACGAACTTAACTCATAACAGACAAAGTCCGCCATTCTCCATTTCACGTACAGCTCTCCCAAGTGAGTGGCATCTCCTCACAGCAAGAAGGTTGCTGGTTCGAGTTCCAGCTGGGCCACTTGGTATTTCTGTGTGGAATTTGCATGTTCTCCCCATGTAGGAATGGGTTTCCTCTGGGTGCTGCGGTTTCCCACACAGTTCAAAGACATGTGTGTAGGTAAATTGGATGAACTAAATTGGTAATGTATGAGTGTGTGTGAATGTGAGGGTGTATGTGTGTTTCCCAGTACTGGGATGCAGCTGGAAGAGCATCCGCTGTGTAAAACATATGCTGGAATAGTTGGTGGTTCATTCTGCTGTGGCGATCCCTGATAAATAAAGGAATAAGCCTAAGGAAAATAAATGAATGTTGTTTTGACATCAAGATGTCTGCTTAGATCTATTTGTGTGGCATGTTTGCAATCATTTCCGACCCTTGTTCCAACATAATACGTTTCCCACTTTCTGAACCCGATCATTTAAAAAAAAAAAAAAACATCTTGAAAGGTGTATTTCTAGACCAATACAATTAATAAAACCAATAAACATTGTATCAGAAGTTTTGAATAAGTGAAATAATACTAAATGGACAGCATATGTGTGTTACCTTCAATAGAGATGGCCTGATCTGCTCTGCGTCCTCCTGCCATTGCCACCGCAGGAGTGACCAGCTGTGCCGCACACCTGGCATTGCCCAGACGGTTGGACAACTGCGGATCAGTCAGGTGATTATAGTCTCAATTACAGTTTCCCCAGAGTACAAAAGAAGAGCTGAAAGAATCTCCATACCTCACACTCGTATTGTCCCAGGTCTCTTTCAACAGGATTCTTGATGACTAGAACCAGCACTCCACTGCGCGCTTCACTGTAGGTCTGAAACTTCTCCATGTCTGTCAGCAGTTTACCGTCCTTAAACCATCTGCGCAGGGAAATGAAGGAGAAAAACGGCATTAGAAACAAAATGGTTTGGCGTTAGTGTTTCTGACAGGTCATGCTTGTGCTCATCACTTTATTGTAAGCGCTGTAAGGCACACATATATCTCTGTTATCACCCATATTAATATCCAACTCCTCCAAATGGGATTTTTGAATTCCAAAATGCGCTGATATTGAGGGTGGAAGACTGGAGAATATGCTGGATTTCAATATGATATATATATTACATTACTGAAATACTTCAGTGTAGAGAAATGAAATGTGGTCAAAACTTTATTAAGTACTGTAAATGTTAATATACAGCGGGGAAAGTAAGTATTGAAACGTCACCACTTTTCTCAGAAAACACATTTCTAAAGATTCCCTGTTGGTAACAACCAAAGAAATCCATACATGAAAAGAAAACAAATCTAATTAGTTTACAAATTAATAAACTGAAATGTAATAAACTGTAATAAACTGAAATGACGCAAGAATGTTTTGAACACATGAAGGAAGACTGCATAAGACGTCTGGCCATAGGAGAAATGGTCATGCCCAACTGGTTGCGTAGTGAGTAGCACGTTCACCTCACAGCAAGAAGGTCGCTGGTTCGACCACTTCCTCCGGGTGCTCCGGTTTCCCCCACAGTCCAAAGATATGCGGCACAGGTGAATTGGGTAAGCTAAATTGTCCATAGTGTATGTGTGTGAATGAGAATGTATGTATGTGTTTCCCAGAGATGGGTTGTGGCTGGAAGGGCATCCGCTGCGTGAAACAAATGCTGGATATGTTGGCGGTTCATTCCGCTGTGGCGACCCCGGATTAATAAAGGGACTAAGCCGAAAAGAAAATGAATGAATGAATGAATGGTTAATTAATATTACAATAATATAATAATTAATATTGTTAATTAATATTACAAATTAAGGATGATGAAGATGAAACCAGGGTGGACATTTCAGCAAGACAATGATCCAAAACAGAGCCAAGGAAACTCAAAGAAAGAAAATCAAGCTGTAGAATGGCCCAGCCAATTACCTGAGCTGAATCCAATAGAAAATACAAAAGAAAGATCAGATTTTATAGACGAGACCCACAGAACCATCAATATTTTTACACTCATTCTCCATATGCATTAAAAAAAGCCTTTTATACAAAGTATTAAATACATTTCCGTAGTTCAGGACTTTCTCCTTGCGTCATTTCATTGTTACTACACATAACTGATTTTTCAGAATTAGTTTTGTTTTATTCTATATTTGTATTTGTATTTTATCAAAATTTGGTTCAGTTCCATGTCAACAGCTCATTTAGACATTATTCCCAGGAAAAAACATGACGTGTTTAATACTTTACATTCCCCACTGAAACAATACCTTATCTTGGGACTTGGTGCGCTCTGGATGGTGCAGGTGAACTGGGCATCTTCTCCTGGAAATAGTGTGGCGTTCCGGATCTTGTTCACGAAACGTGGAGGCACTGCAAAGACATTGAACACAAAGTAGCCATGAACAGATGAATCAAAACAATATTGGTTATTATTATATTGGATCATTTGTATGTATTGAGTATCTATGCATGTTTAACCTAAATCCCAGCAGCATCAGTCTATATTTTAAACTGTTAGCCACATCAGACATTTACAATCAGTCACATCTATTCAAGTAGTGTGTTCCAGTGAAAAGGACCAAAATTATCTTATTTTTATGAACATTATAGAACAGTAAAAAGCCGTTCATGTGCCCTTTAAATCTTTCTGTTGCCTTATGTCAGTCTCTCACCCTGTACAGTGATCTTGCCCAGTGTACTGGCATTGCCCGCTGAGCTGGTAGCGAAGCACATGTACTGGCCCGAGTCGTCTGCAGTCATGTTGTCCAATATGAGTGTGCAGGAGCCGTCTGGGTCCTCAATGATGATGTGATGAGGATCTGCTTCCACCGCACGTCCATCTGTTTGTGAGAGACACACAGATGTATTACTTTACTTATAATAGGACTCGTTAAGAGGGAAGCATCCAAGATTTGCTTCATACCTTTGTACCAGGTGATCTGTGGTTTGGGGGCTCCGGTGACTTTGCAGGCAAGCTTTACAGTCTGTCCCAGCTCCGCTGTGAGGTCTGTCAACACTGAATCAAAATCTGGAGGGCCTGGAATGACAGAAAATTATTAAATATTAGACTAGGGTTTATTCATAATGTTAATTTCATCCGAATTACAAATTGAATGTGCCAAAACTTTCTTTAGTTAAACAAAGAGAAAACTGAAGTCATTGCATTTGGGAACAGAAATGAGGTTCTCAGGGTGAACGTGTACCTGGGCTCTAAGGGTCTAACAACAAAAAAATAAGGTCAAGAATGCTGGTGTTATTCTGGAGTCTGATCTGAATTTCAGTAGTCATGTAAAAGCAGTAAGTAAATCAGCATACTATCGTCTCAAAAACATCGCAAGAATTAGGTGCTTTGTTTCCAGTGAGGACTGAACAGAAACTTGTTCATGCTTTTATCAGCAGCAGACTGGATTACTGTAATGACTCCTCACTGGCCTTCCCAACAAGACAGTCAGACAGTTGCAGCTCATCCAGAACGTTGCTGCCAGGATTCTGACCAGAACCAGGAAATCAGAGCACATCACACCGGTCCTCAGGTCTTTACACTGGCTCCCAGTTACATTCAGAATAGATTTTAAGGTATTACTACTTGTCTATAAATCACTTAATGGCCTAGGACCTCAATACATTACAGATATGCTCACTGAACACAAGCCTAACAGATCACTCAGATCTTTAGGATCAAGTAAACTAGAAATTCCAAGAGATCAATCAAAGCATAGTGAATCGGCCTTCATCTACTGCGTCCCCCTGCAGCTGGAACCAGCTTCCAGAAATGATCAGATGTGCTTCAACATTAGGCACATTCAAATCAAGACTGAAAACACATCTGTATAGCTGTGTCTTTACTGAATGAGCACTGTGCTACGTCCCACAGATCACGCTATTATGTCTTTTCTTTTTCATTCTGTTTTAACACATTTTAATCTCTTTTTATTTTCTTTATTTTTGTGTTTTTATACTTGTCTCATTTATTCCTGTTTATGTAAAGCACTTTGAATTACCATTGTGTATGTAATGTGCTATATAAATAAACTTGCCTTGCCTTTTATTGTAGTATGTAAGAACATGGCATGGTGTTTAGTACTACTGGGGTTTCATCACTGCAGAAAATGTTTTACACAGATTTAGCGTAAGACTTACTTAAGATTATGCGTCTTATTTCTAGACCAAATATCTAAAAATTCATTCAAAAAAGCATTTTCTTGACAAGTAATAAATAAAATATTAATAATTACAGTTTTGTTTTTCAATACTGTTCCATAGTAGGAAAAACAAATACTATGGATGTCAATGGTTTTCAACCTTTTTTCCTAATATCTTTTGTGTTCAGTGGAAGAAAGAAACTCGTTAAGGTTTGGAACACTTTAAGGGCAAGTAAATAGTGAGTCAATTTATATTGTATGTGTGAACTGTTCCTTTAAGGTGCATTAACATGAATCTAATAACAATTGAACAACGCTAAATAAAGGAAAAACAAATACTATGGATTTCAATGGTTATAGGATTTCAGCATTGTACAAAATATGTTCTTTTGTGTTCAATGGAAGAAAGAAACCCGTAACGGTTTGGAACCATTTAAGGGTAAGTAAATAGTGAGTAAATTTTCATTGTATGTGTGAACTGTTCCTTTAAGATGCATTAACATGAATCATGAAACAATTGAACAACACTAAATAAAGGAAAAACAAATACTATGGATGTCAATGGTCACAGGATTTCAGCATCGAACAAAATATCTTCTTCTGCATTCAACAAGAGAAAGAACCTTTGGTGTTTAGAGTAAATGACGGCAGACTTTTCAGTTTTGGGGGAACTGTCGCTTTACTATTAAGAACGATTTCAGCAATAATAAAACAATGAAAAAATGCCATAATTGGTTACGGGAACCAGGACGATGCTAACTTCAGAGTTGGACTTACACCATGTTGGCATGCTGTATCTCTGCTGAAGGTCACGGAGGTCGCGGAGCCATGAGTTCTTGATGATGACCGTCCGGGCCTGCAGTGTGTATTTCCTCACAGAGTCCTCACGCTCGTGCCAGATCTCAAACGCTCTCTCATCGCCCTCCACCGTCTCGTTCACATCAATGTTTGTGAGCTAAGACAAAAGAATTCAGATGATTAAAGAAGAGGCATAGATCACCCAAAACTGAAATTCTGTCATCATTTACTGTTCCTTCGCTTTCTTTCTTCTGTTAAACACATAAGAAGATATTTTGAAAAAAGCTGAAAATCTATAACCATTGACTTGCATAGTATTTGTTATTCGTTCTATAGAAGTTACCAGTTTCAGGGGTTAAGGTGAGCTCAATATATTTTCACTTTTTTTTTTTTTTCAAGAGTTCACACTTAGATATTGTTTGACAACTGTTATCAGGTTTGGCATGCTGTCCCGGGAGAGAACCCTGAGCTCGGAGATACTGTAGTTGAACCCAGGGCTCCTGCCTGGTAGAATGAGCATGTAAAGGGGAGTACGAGATCAGGTAGTTCTAGAGGGCTCCCCGTGTTAAAGATAGAAGGGGTGGATGGGGGGTTTCTTTGGAAAACGAAGATAAGGGAGTGTTATTTGCTTGGTTACTTATAGTGGGATTGAATTAATTTGATTGGCTGACTAATGATTGTAGATGAGAGACCAGCTGAGGTCAATCATATCACGTGCTCCTCTGGAAATTAGTTTGTGAAACTTCACTTCTATGAAATGGTATTAGTTCTACCCTCTGTGATTTTACAGAAGAAAGGAAGCTTGTAACCTGACATGTTTTTTCATTTCGATTCTTTTTGATGACTGTATTTAGGCTTATGCTACGCTCACATTAGAGTTTGAGCAAGCAAAATTCTGTCGTACGGCACTGCGAAAAGGGGCGTGATTAAACAAGATGATTAGACGTTTAAAAAGCGAGCGATTGGTCCATATTAAAAAAAATTCTGTCCAGAGATGTCATGATTTGATCTTTGATTGGTCTTACGCAGTCATGTGTTGCAATTTCACAGGTCAAGGTTTACCAAGCTTGAACTTTGCACTGAAGCATAAGTTTTGCTATGGTTACGCCATCTGTCCACACTACGCCGAAGTTTTCGAGCCCCGATAACGGAGCATTTTGGAAACGCTGGGGAGGCTGTTTTCATTCTAAAATGCTGCTGCTCTGTCTCAGTGTGGATGGGGGAAAACGGAGACGTTTGAAAACAGAGGCCTGGCTGCTGGATACAGAAATGGGAGCGTTGTTTGCAATATAGTCCGTTTTAGGCATCATTGTGCAGTTAAACTCTGCCTTTTTTTACTACAACAGCTGCATATATTCGCAAGAGGCAAGCTATTGTTCGAGCACTCGCTAATCGCTCGCGATTCAAGTGGCGTAAGCCCTATTTAGGACGCCGGTTTTGGGTTAGCGTTTATTGACTAACAATAACCAAACGGCAAGCAAGACACATGCTTCCTGTTTATACTTGAACGCACATGCCCAGAGTGCGCGAATGGTCACGTGATATACGCTTTTGGTGGAGTAGCGTGGACGGAGGTATGTTCAGAAACGCTGGGTGAAACGCTAGTGTGGACGCGGATCGTTTTCATGCTAAAACGCCGTTTTAAAACTAAAACGCACTAGCGTAAACGGGAAACTTGTCGCACGAGCTTGCATTTCCGGTCTGACGCATGTGCGTATAAATGGTCTATAGAAGCAAAGTCCAGTGTGACCACGGCTTAATGCTGCGTCCCAATTCACATTCTATCTGTCATAAATAGTATTCAAAAATAGAATCCTCTATTTAATATTAGGATTTCTAACATTGTTCAATATATCTTCCTTTGTTCAACAGAAGAAAGAAACTTGTAAAAGGTTTGGTACCACTTGCGTAGAGAGTTAATTGTGAGTACATTTTTGGGTGAACTATCCCACTATCCCTTTAAGATACTTGACTGTATTAGAAATGTTGTGTGCATTTCATAAGCTCCAACCTTCATCATATTCTTGAACACATATGTTTGGCTGTCTGTATTTGTGTCTCTCTTCTGCTTGCAGATGACCACGTGATTTTTGAAGAGGAAGACGTGGCGATGGTGACCTCTGGAAGATGTTCTTACTCCAGGAGCTCCTTCCCAAACAGTGAAAGGTCCCTGCGGATCAAAGATAATCCCGCACATCACTTTACACTCGATGTAACTTATCTATAATTCGATTCAAGCAGATTGACATGGATGAAGGATAGAGCAGCGTTTCCAAACCCTGTTCCTGAGAGCACACCAACAGTACACATTTTCAACCTCTACATACTCAAACACATCTGAATCAACTCATCAGAACATAAGAAGAGACTCCAAAACCTCAAGTTAATGGGTCAGATAATGGAGGCATCCAAATGATGTACTGTTAGTGTGCCTCAAGGAACAGGGTTGGGAAACACTGAGGAATAAAAAGCTAAAATATTTTAAATTGTGGTACATTCCAGCAAGTAAGGCAGGCAGATAGAGAACATGGACAAGAAAGTGGACAATTATCTTGTGCCTTGAGGAGAGAGTTCCGAAGTTGGGGATTTTACCTGTCGAATGGGTTCTCCCAATGCCTCCAGATTGGCAGGGTAGTTCTCTATGAGGGATACATGGTGTGTGTTTTCTGAGCGCTGGGAGAGGGACGACACCATGGCATAGGCCTGCTCCAACAAACAGCAATTCTGACCATTCCTTGCTTTGTTTCTGATCAGTTCCTAGAATAAAATAATGGGAAATTAGACCGGGATGGTCATTTTAGTTACGTAGAATAGAGGCTTTACACAAGATTTGGTCAATTTCTTATATGTGCAGGCAACACACAGATGTAAACAATAGTTTGAATTGCATGGTTCACTAGAGCCATAAAACCAACATCTTTCAATTCAAGTCTACCTCAGATTTCTTTTAAAATATGCAACTTAAATTGGCATAATTAACTACTGGACACCCAGTTCTGCCTGTTTATGCTGTCGAAACAGTGTACAAATAGTAAGTTGCAATGCTTCTCCATTAATTGGCCTGTTTGGAGTTCTACTCCCTGACTGCGAGTTACCATTTTATTTTTCTGAATTAATAGATTTAACAGCTATAGCGGTGTATTTTGTTGCAGTGGAAGTCTCCTCAACCCCCATCATCCCATACTCAGTGGATTAAAGGTGCTTTATTTTTTGTTAAATTAGAAAAAAATTAAATAGTCTTTGAGGTTCAGTGATCTCATTTTCTTACATTTTTGTACGCCATTCTTGGAGCATGTCAAATCTCTGAGACTTGAGGCAGTTACTCTGGAGTGAATGGTCGCTCATCTTGCACTTTTGTTTTGGTCTGTACCATTCAGATGAGTATTAGTGCTGATATAGCACTAGCATACAACTCTTCTTGACAAAAAAACACAAGTTTGAAGAACCCCCCCCCCCCCCAGCCTATTTAGTTGAATATATTTCCCTTTTCTCTCTCTTTAATTTCTTTCTTTTCTTTTATTTCTTTTATTATTGTTTATTTTACTCAATACACCATGCTGTCAACCTCAACTTTCGGTACTGACATGTTTATATGCTTAATTTGAAAAATGAATGCACATCATATATTGTTTATGCATATCATATACTGTATGTTGCACAATATGATTATAATGACATTATAATCAATTTAATCAATTTTGTACTGTAATATACTTCCCCTCCCTATTTGTAC
The DNA here is from genome assembly GCA_903798035.1 of Danio albolineatus. Taxonomy (NCBI): domain Eukaryota; kingdom Metazoa; phylum Chordata; class Actinopteri; order Cypriniformes; family Danionidae; genus Danio; species Danio albolineatus. The sequence continues at coordinate 501,475 of CAIGQQ010034268.1, forward strand.
TGTCATTTTCTCTTTTACTTTTGTTTAACTGTCATTAAAATCCAATAAATAATTCTTATAAAAAAAAAATAGTAAGTTGCTAAATAATATAGAAAAGGTAAGGTATATTAAAAAGTAAGCTGGAAAGGGTGCAATATTTTGACAGTGAATTTAATAGGTGGTAAAAGAGCTGTACTAATTAATATACTGTATTAGCTTAATATTTCACTTGACTGGATATGATTAGAACAAACAGGAATGTCATTAGCATTCTTACCCAAGAAATCTTGCTTCAATTGGACTTTCTGACCACAAACACCTTTCCTTCCTCAGTTAATTTTCTCTCTTTTCTTTCTACTTTCTACACTAAATCTTTATTTTTCCCAGTTCGATCGATTAATACAGGCCAAAACATAACAACAATTGATCTCAAACTTAAAGGCGGTCCTTCTCAAATTTCATCAACATTTTCTGTCAAAGAGAAAACAAAACTTTGGACCATGCATACACAAACATGGCTGAAGCCTACGCTGTGGTTTACATTCTGTGCCTCCAATATGGCCGACTGTTAAGGAGTTAAAAACACTACAGTATTTTGAATACACAACACTTTGAAAGTGGAGATTGACATACCAACCACAAACATAATATTTTTTACACTGGTAAATGTATATAAGTTTTGTATTACCTTCAGTAAAGCCCTGTACTTTTGAATTCTCTCAGGTGGTCTCTGAAGATAAGCATTGATACTCAGCACTGGACCCTCTGAGGGGTCAACATTTGCTAACTCAGAGGCTGAATAATCCTGATGGGGAAAGATAAAATAAAACATGTTATGACCTGTGTCTTGTGGAAACCAAAATCATTGTGCCACAGACATTTTCTTGCCTATCAACATTTTTAAAACACACCTTGAAATATTGATGCACTTGTTTTTCACTGATGATGGACTCAGCTTGCAGCTGTCCAATGAGGTACTGGAGATATTTCTCGAAACCTTCAGAGTTTCTTAGGAAGTGCATTGCAATATCATCATCTGTGTCACAATCACGCAGGCCAGGCAGCAAGCTGGAAAACAGATAATGGTCAACCTTACTCATGAGAAACCACTATTGCAGGCATCACCAATCTCGGTCCTGGAGGTCCGGAGTCCTGCAGGGTTTAGCTCCAGCTTGCCTCAACACACCTGCCGAGATGTTTCAAGTATACCTAGTGAGAGCTTGATTAGCTTGTTCAGGTGTGTTTGATTAGGGTTGGAGCTAAAATCTGCAGGACACCGGACCTCCGGGAACAAGTTTGGTGATCCCTGCACTATTGGCACATTCACATTCGCACATACACATTCATGCAAAAATTTTATTAACTAATCACATTGAAGCAACTCAAAGCATTAAAGGGCCGTGAAACCATGAAAGTCTACTTCAGATTCCTTTTGAAAATGCAACTTAAATGATTGTGTAAAGCTGTGTGCATACTGATGCTGATTAAAAATCTCAGGTACCACTTGAAGAAATGAAAGATTTTTATATCAAAGAGTGCTTATTTAAAATTTTCTTTGAAAGGACAGAAAAGTTCTTGGCACTGGAACGTTCGAAAGTTGTGTCTTTCAGTGTTTGAATGACGTGTCAATCTGCTGATGGATCAGCTTATAGACGCAGATTTCAGATGCGGGTGTATTCGTGTAATGCCGAGTTCAGACTGCATGATTTTAGCCCCTATTTTGACTCGCTGACAGGTTTTGAGTAATCGCCGACAAATGGCTGAAATCACAGGCAAATCGGTGCACGCGAGTGACAATCACACAATATGAACTATCAAAGATGCGATCTGAGAGAATCGCCGATGCCCGGGAGATATTTGGCGTGCTGAATATCTGGAGCTGTCGGCGATTCAAATCATCCCGTGTGAAATGTGTTTTGACTGAACATAACGTTGGCCATCGCCTACAGCCGATGAGAGAGCAGCATTCACTAGTGTGGGTACCTGCAGGCCAGTGGGAGGTTGAGGGAGAAGTTAAAAGCGCTCATTTTCAGTTTATTTAGACACAAGAAATAGGGGGGAAATTAGTGTAAGTTTGACATGAGCCCCCGTGTCTGTTTGACGTGTCATGTGAGCAATATCACAACCCAACCCGGTCAAAAAATTAAAAAGTTGAGGAGAAATTGCTTTTTCCCTTCAAAGCCAGGTGAGCAAATGTGTACATTTTCTACCCCATTAAAGGCTTCTTTCTCGTTATTTAATACCAAAAGATATACTACGTGTTTTTGGGTGTAAGACGTAGTTTGGACAAAGTTGTCAGCGATTCTTCCTATTTTGAAGTCATGCGGTGTAAAACTCCCCGTCGCCGCTCCATCTTGCAGTGTAAACAAAGCAGCGACAAAACGCTAGCCCAGATAGTCATGTAGTGTGAAAACAACTGTGACACAACTTTGAAAATCATGCAGTCTGAACTCTTCATAAGCGATCTTGTAAACCTGTGATCATTATAGTCAATCACAGCTCAAATTTAGCATGTTATTCCCTGCAATTAAAGCTAACAGATGCTAACATTTCCTTAATCGATGTTCAACACAAAAATTTGTTGGAATCTCAGAAAAAAAATTAGTTCACGGTTAAATGAGGGCCGGTGTCCTGAAGAGTTTAGCTCTAACCCTAATCAAACACACCTGAAGCAGCTGATCGAGCTCTTACTTGATATACTAGAAACTACCTGGCAGGTGTGTTGAAGCAAGTTGGAAGCTAAACTCTGCAGGACACTGGCCCTCCAGGACCGAGTTTGGACACCCCTGCTTTAAAAACATGTTGACATAGTCATGTAAACCTACTTAAGTATAAACTGAGCATCTGAATAGGGCAAAATTGGTGATTTAAATACTGCATGGTTGTTGGTGTTAAACATCTGATGTGAAAATTTCTGATCTATTAAATCTTTAATGAATCAACATTCATTCATTTTCCCTGGCTTAGTCTCTGATTATTGGGGTCGCCATAATGGAATGAACCGCCAACTATTCCGGTATTTGTTTTACGCAGCAGATGCCCTTACAGTTACAACCCAGTACTGGGAAACACCCATACAATCTCGCATTCACACACACTCACACACTACAGACACTTTAGTTCATCCAATTCACTTAAAGTGCATGTCTTTGGACTGTGTGGGAAACCGAAGCACCTGGACGAAACCCACACAAACACAGAGAGAACATGCAAACTCCACACAGAAATGGCAACTGGGCCAGCTGGGACTCGCATCAGCGCCTTTCTTTCTGTGAGTCGACAGTGCTAACCACTGATGCCGCCCTTGCATGAACATTATAATCGTTTAAACAGAATGTTCTAAAGAAAACTGAAAATATCCAGTTCTGTGGTCAAAATTGCCTCGCTGAATCAGTGCTATATAGAAACGAGGCAATTCTGAACACAAAAGGGGTTCAAGTAAGTGGCTAATGAGTGCACAGTTGTAAAATTACCAACTTATTTGGCTGTCTGAACTGTGTACCTGCTGTGAAACGCTTTCAAGTCATCAATGTTACGGAAAATGGTTTCTTTTTGCATGGTGATTTCAGGCGGTGCGCTCTCCTCATCCACACGTTTCAGATGGTGCGATGTGAAAAACTCCATCTCCTTCAGAAACTCGGTCTCTGTGGTGATCAGGTCTTGAACAAGTTGACTATATAAGTGGTAGAATTAGTTCTATGATTGTATAAAATGTCCATTATACTTTTCTTAATGTGTCTAAATTTACCAAAGTTTCTTTTTGTACTCTGTTTCAGTCACTTCTTCTCTGGCGGTCTCTGGGAGGTCGGCTACATCTGCAGAAAGCTACAGCACAACCAATATATATTTATTAGGACACAAAACATGAATGCCCTTGTGTCAAAACCACTCGGTGTCCAGTTATCTACATGAGTTAACTATGAATGAAGCTACAACTTTGTTCAAGTACTCATTCATCAACCAACTACATTTAAGCAACTCAAAGCATTAAAGGTCTGAAATTATATGACACAAACACTTGTAAATACTTGTCAAAACCACTCAGTGTCCAGTTATGTACATGAGTTGATTATAAATGAACTCAGCAACCATTTTTCATTTTATTAGGTGTCTAGTAGAGGACTAAACATAGTCGTCTTGGCTAAAACAAGGGTAAATTTGGGCAGTCAGTGAAAATCTAATAGACGTGTAAGAATAGGCCAAAACTAGACTAGTCATCAAACAGAAATTAATGACCACACATATGAAGTCTGTCTTGTATCCTAGTTTTGGGGTTTTCTTAGATTTCTATCAGATTTTTACTGACAGCTCAAGTTTAGCCTTGTTTTAGCCAAGCTGTCTATGTTTAGATGTCTATTAGACGTCTATTAAACACAAAATAGTTTGTTGGGGAGCTAAAACTTACTTTGAAAAGCCCTCGGGTCAACCACTAGGTGTTCAGTTATGTACATGAGTTGATTATGAACGAAGCTAACACTAAACTGACCTTCAGCCTTTTGTCCAGATATGCAGGTGAGACCCATCCCTGGCGAGATGGGTTGGATTTGGTTGGTTTGGTGCGAACCAGCCATTTAAGTGGGTGAGCAGAGTCCAGAACCTCCACATACTGGCCTTCTTTCAGAGCGATGGCATCTTTACTGACTCCCATTGGATTATAGTCGGCGGTCACGACATAGATATCAAACATCTGCAAACATGCATTGAGATAACATTTAGAAAATGTGTAGAGGACACAGAAGCTAGGATAGGTGTGCTATGCATGGAGTATGTCATTATATATATATCAGGGATCCCCAATCTCGGTCCTGGAGGTCCGGTGTCCCTGCAGGGTTTAGCTCTAACTTGTCTCAAAACACCTGCCTGGATGTTTCAAGTATACCTAGTGAGAGCTTGATTAGCTTGTTCAGGTGTGTTTGATTAGGGTTGGAGCTAAAATCGGCAGGACACTGGACCTCCAGGAACAAGTTTGGTGATCCCTGATATATATGTTGTAGTCATCTCAGAAAATAATTTAATCTAATCTAATCCAACGTTAGTATTAATATTGATATTATAAATGTTAAATACTAGGTATGTACTAGCAGTTTTATTCTGTTTGACGATGCGGTTTATACACATTACTGTTCATTTTCTGTACTATTGCTGTTTATGTGTTGAAAACTGAATATGTATAGTCCTCTTTTAATGTTTTAGAAAATTAATATGCTAATATTTCAAAAATATTACAATTTTACAATGAAGGGTAAATACATGTCTAATGATTCATTATATATACATGTACAGTATGATATTTCATTGATGACTGTGAGACTGCAATGTTTGTAGTACCTCTCCTCTGGCATCTCCTTCATCAGATTCAGATGATGAGTCTGCGATCAGAGATGGAGGGCGTGATCGGCCGTGATATGGAGATGGAGATGGTGTTTTTGTTTCATCATCGCTGTCAGCTCCTGGCAAACGTAATGAGGCTTGAAGCAAACAGAGACAGAACAGACAGAGAGAGCACAATAGCGTGTCAATTAATTAAGTCAATTTCCAAGACACAATATGTATGGTATCTGGGATCATATGGGCTTTTGTACTGCATTCTAGGCACATGTCTTTGCATACACATTCAGGGATGCCCAGTTGGACAAAGAAATAAAAAGGTTTGATATGAAATTATTAACATTTAAGTTCATATTTGAGACAATACAATATTAAAGAACAAAATAATCCTTAAGGTCTTAAAGCTTTTTTCTATGGGTTATTATGGCATAGCAGTCAAAATAGGACAAATAAGCTTGGGACTAGTATGGGACCAATTCTGGACCTTTCCGAACCACCCTTGTCTACAGGCCTAATATTGTAAAATATGTTCTTAAGTTTGTTTAAGTGGTGCCAAAATTCTAAGCCTGATGCCCCCTAAATGTAATCTGCCTATGTCACAAAATACATAAATCCAGCCCTGCACATGGAACAACATTTGTGTTTTATATGGATTGTGAGTTTTTAAATTAATTTATACTAATTAGCAGATATTGAATACATTTAATCAGCGAATATACATATATATTTAAAAAACAATCATTAAAGAAATAGTCCCAAGACGCCATTTTTCATTCACGCAAATATTTTGACATTACACCTATTCTCGCGATAACATACGCTTCCGCCGTTGAACGTTGCCGCGTGTTTTTAAAAATAATTAGAAAATACCGCGAACTAACTGAACTGAAGATACGCACGGTAACTTACAGCGTTTACTTCACGTACTTCAAAGCGTACACATGCTTATTATTTCAAGCAGCTCGACGACGTAAAAAGTGGTGGAACAATGTATTTGGCGAAACTGTTAATAATTACTGCGAGAATATTGCGACATTGAGATGAAGCAAGCCGCCATGTCGTGTCGTACAACCCCAAAGAGAAGGTAAGCAGAAATTATCTTTCTTACTTCGACAACGAGTAAGGTTTGGTCATATTCTCTTACAATAAGTGATAATTGCTATATTTGCTTATTTTCTGACAAAACGTGAACGTGTTTCAGGCTTCTAGCGTGTTTAGGTGTGATAGAAAGGGAATGTATGAGGTTGCCTAAACATGGGAGCTACTGGATATACAGTTTCTATGGACGGCACTCTACCAGAAACTTACATTATCTGTCCCTGAAATGACAACATAATATATATATATATTTTAAAATATTTTTTTTTGATGTTGATTGTTAAATGTACAGTGTTTTCTGATTTATTATTATTTTTACTGATATAAATGAATAATATGATATATATAAATGATATGATATATTGAATAATAATATGATATATATGAATGATATGATATATTGAATAATAATATGATATATATGAATGATATGACATTAAATAATAATATGACATATTGGATAATAATATATGTATATATCTTTAAAAAAATTTTTTTTACTTCTACTATTTACTGTGTTTACTGTGTTTTTTTTTAATTACATATGTATGTTCTTTTATTTTTATGTAAACTTTATAACTGCTTTGGCAATACATTTGTAACATTTGTCATGCCAATAAAGCAACTATTGAATTGAATTGAAATGAATAGTTGTAAGTTGTTATCATTCACATCAATTGATGATAAACATGACATTCTAAATACATTTAATGAATAAGATTTTATGCTACTTTTTGTATGATTTTCTGAAGACGAAAAGCTAAAGGTCAGGCCCTGTCACATTTTTGTTTAAGTGAAAATGTACATTTCTGGTAGAATGTCCCATAAGCAACATAATGCTGTTGTTTTATGAATGAAGTAATTTATTCATTGATCATTTAAATGTTTTTGCAAAAACTGATGTAAATAATCACAGTGACAAAACAAATATATATTTTTCTCAATACTTGGAGTTCCCCACCTGAGTGTTGTATCAGTTATTTTATTAAATATATGAATATAATAACTAGAACTACATCATATTTCTCCTGTCATTTAACATACACTATATCAAGCTTCTTCTACAAAAAAAAACTATTTCACACACATAATCTGATGTATTTCTCATGCAACTCCATACATCTAAATGTATACTGCAATCATACATTGTATACTGAAACAGAGACACCTTGAAACTGAAAAAATAAGACAGTCTTCTTTCACTCAACTCCGGTTTATTATTAATTGTGACAAAATTAGTTTAAAGAACTATACCTTTATTACTAATATAGGCTACAATGGGGTTATATGCACAGCAAGTGTTTTTCAGCCACTGATAATTTTTTTTATGTTGCATTTGATAAGGGTCCTTTTACAGCATTGATAATGCAATTTAATTCAAATATAATAACCTAAACAGATTTAGGCATTCATTTAGTTGTTTGAGGGTAAAACAAGATGAATGACTAAAAAGAGCAGAAAGCAAGCTCAGAAACTCAATTGAAAACTTTAAAGATAAGGCATGTGACAATGGAGTTTAAATCAGTGCTTCTTGTGCGGTCTGAGACCCACTTCATGTCAGCTAACTATCAGGCAGTGAAGATCGTTAATTTGAAAGAAACAAGATCTTAAATGCGGTGAGTTTAAGCTAGTTCACCGGAAGCATTTGAGCTGGCTTACTGAAAATTAAACGTCCCTGTGCATATACTCCTCATTAAAGCATTTCTGTAACATTGTTCAATGTCTTAAATGATGTATTTTATTGATTTAAAATGTCGCAAGCCAATGAAATAGACCAGCAACACGATTAACAACAGCATAAACTGATGGAGAAAAGTCAAGTTTCTGGTGTGTTACACTGGAAGTTCTGCAGATACATACTGGTTACTTTGGGCCACGATTTCATCCACTGGAGCACTTGATGGTTCTGTAAGCTGTCTGAACAAATCAATGCTTCAATGAGAATGTGAGTGAATAGAGGGATGAGAGGATGGATGGATAGTTTGATGGATAGACAAAAGAATGGAGTCAGTGAAGTGTGTAGGAATTGGGGGATCCAGAGAGACATGTTTAAATGTATATAAAAAACAGAAGAGAGGTCCAGGAAAATACAGTGTTTTTTTTATTTTTTTGCGGATTAATCATTCAAAAAGTGAATCTGCAACGTGTGCTCTATTTCAGTACTCCCACTTGTCAGTTCATCCACTCATAATTTTCAAACTTTTTAACACATGCTAGGCTCATGCACAAACAGGGCACACTGGTTTAAGTGAATATGAAGATGCGATCTGTAGAAAAAACTACATTAAAATATTTATTAATTATTAGTAGTGTAATAGATCACAAATGGTTGGAATCACATTATGGTTTTTTATTCGAGGATTGGACCACTTTTCGGATCAGCCAAAAACTTTTGGATCCAACAAACAAAACTTTAAAGCTGTAATTTTATTTAAAAAAATAAATTAAGAAATAATCTGCTGAATAAAAGTAAATTGTAAAATATTCAGTACTGTGAAGAATTCCCTGTTACTACTGTAGCTGATAACTGGGGCCAGACAAAATCTGCTGACATTTTTTGCTATTTCTACATTTATGCGGAATGATTTTGTGAGTATCATAACTAATACCTTAATCTATGAATTAAAAAGTAATACCTTTTTAACTTTTGTTTAATGTTTAAAATGCGAATCCAATTAGATCCACTTTATTTGGTAAACAAAGCAAGTCTCTCATATAAAAAAATCTAGACTAAAAGACAGAAAGTATTACTTTACAAATTGCATTGTAAATAAATCATATGGACATTTTCATATTATTCAATATTGTTACTGAAATTAATTAAAACTGAATGAATGAAAATGTACACACAAGTAAATAAACAGAATCAATGATGGGCAAAAAAACTGCAGAAATCTCTGGAATTCTGCGCGTGCCGATTCCATGTAGGCCTGCTGGTAACACTAAATGTATAAATCTACCATTATAATTTGTACAACCCATATTTATTTTTAGTCTCATTTCCAATAAATGATTCAGTTATTCACTCATAAAACTTCATGTTTCATTGCTAGATGTGTCATTTTTTTAAAGAATTATTCATTCATTCATTCATTCATTTTCTTTTCGGCTTAGTCCCTTTATTAATCCGGGGTCGCCACAGCGGAATGAACCGCCAACTTATCCAGCATTTGTTTTACGCAGCGCATGCCCTTCCAGCCACAACCCATCTCTGGGAAATTAACGAATTATTCAGTAGCATATTTTTGATGGCTGGTTGTCGCCACCTATTGGTTAAATAATGCCTACAACTTTTATTTTTGAGTGATAAATGCGTATGATGGTGGTTTGTAATCTTTACCATAAACATAAATGGTTTTATCCCAGTACTCCTGTGTTATTTGACTGTAACTTTATAGCTAACTTAGAAGACTAAAGACTGAATCTATTTCTTGATTTTTGTGTTTTTCAAGCAACGATTTGAATGCAACGATATGAAGAATTAATAAACATATTCAAATCACCATCATTTAAAATTTATGTTGCGTGGGTGCTGAGATCCCGATCTTTTAATGATTAATTGTGCAGCTTACACTGAATGCAGAGAGGCTATCTCTTTGATCTTTACAAATTTAGGATTATTCGACCATAAAAAAAAAGTATTAATCCGCAGGCCACGTGTGTTCCGAACCGTGTGTTGTGATCCGTACAAATCACTGATCAACAGTGATCTGTTACACCCCTATTAATTATACAAAACAACACAGTAAAATATACAGTACACATTTATCCATACTGTAAGTCACAGAGCAGTACTGTGGGAATGCAAGCTACAACATCTACATATTGTTTACTATAATATAGTAAAAAGGTTTCTTTTACCTTGTGTGAACTTGGCAGATACCATTTCTGTGATTTGCGTTGTGAGTTTTTGTAAGAATTCCTCCGTACCCACTTCACCCATGTAAGGCAGTTTGATCTCTCCTGAGATCACAGGTTATCACAGTAATCATTTGTATTGTTGCAAATGTCCATCAGTCAATCTCTAATATAATTTGACAGCACGCTCACAAGATTAAAAACTTGCTAAGAAATGAAATGCAAATCATTAATGTAAATAATTTTTACCTTTGCCCTCCTCCTCAGGTGGGCTAATGGTAATTCCTAGAACCCTGGAGACAAACATTTTGTCAAATACAAATCTCTAAATTGGATCTATATGAATAAAGTAGTCTAATCTGACAGCTGTAAGGTTTTATATTTCAACTTACTCAGGACCAACTTTGCCCTTTTGCTCTGGTGCTGTTGGACAGGAAACAATAAGCACACCAAATACCCGTTATTTGAAATAAATTAATTAATTAATTAAAGCCATAAAAGTACATATGTGACCCTGGGCCCAAAGCTAGTCATTTCATGAAGACATTTGTGGAAAATGCCAAAAATACGTTGCATGAGACAAAAAAAGTGTTGATTTTTATTTTATAATAAAAATAATTGTCTTCCACTAATAAAATTGGTAAATTTTCTTCCGTAAATTTTTAAAAACTTTATTTTTGATTAGTAATGTGCATTAAGAACTTGGAATTTGGAAACTTTAAAGGTGGTTTTCTTTAATATTTAGATTTTTCAAACCCTCAGATTCTAGTTTTTTAAAGAGTTGGAACTAACGAAGCATATATCAACGAAAAGCCCGTTTATTTAGCTGTCAGTTGATGTATAAATCTCAATTTATGATAACTTACTCTTATGACTGGTTTTGTGGTCCAAGGTCACATTTATACTAACAATAATATTGGCATAAAATAATGTCGTCAATAAACCCCTCATTCTAACCTGTATCTACGTCCAGTCGGGCTGTGTTGACTGACTGTCCAGCACGATTGGTGGCGATGCAGGTGTACATGCCGCTATGTTTTTTTTCCACTTCCATGAGGATTAGGCTATGTTGACGGCCAGAGCTGGCCACTTTGTAACCTGGTGTGTCTGCCTTGATCCACAAGACATCCTTATCTGACACTTCCTTTAACCAGTTCACAGATGGGGTTGGGGAACCTTTGGAAAACAGTGACTTGGCTTTACATGGTTTATATTACGTGATGTCCAACTGAATGCTGTGCTTTATTCTTCGCTCTAGGCCTGTCATGATGATTACTTTTTAATGAGCAATATATTGTTCCAATTATTTATTGCCATCAATGGCTTCATTTAAAATGTACATTATTTTAATTTGAAAGTTTTGTTTTTCCAGAATATGGCAGCATAAATTGTAGATGTGTTAAATGCTGGATATTGACTATCTACACAGTTATATTGGGTATATAATATTGGGATTGTTGCTTTAATAATATGCAATACAAATGTTAAGTTCACCCCAAACTGTAAATTCTATCATCATTCACCCTTCCTTGTTTCAAATCTTTGAGTTTCCTTTTTCTGTTGAAAACCTGTAACCCTTAACTTCAACAGTATTTGTTTTTCCTACTATGGATGACAATGGTTATTGATTTTCAGCTTCTTCAAAATATCTTTGTGATCATTAGAATTAGGGAACTCATATGGAATAACTTAAGGGTGTAAATGATGAATAAATATTCATTTTTGAGTGAACTATCCCTTTAATAAAGCCTTCTCTGTCTGTACATGTGTAGATAACAAGAAGAACAATTGGCTATAATGTTGGTGATAATCAATTCTAATAACCGAAAGCAGGCAATATATTGCATCACCAAAACTGTCTAGAAGTAGATATAGTAATTATTGCGACAGGCTATTCACTATATTCAAAACATGCATTTAAAGTATTTTCATCTTATTGTGATGGTACAACATACCTTCTACTTTGACTGACAGCGTTATACTTGCTCCCTGTTTCACCTTCTTGTTGTTGAATCTCTCCAGAAAGCGTGGTGGCACAAGTGGCACCTTTGAATCTGTTGGAATAATGCATGTGGTAGAGCATATTACATATGCGTGCAAAGTCTTTTGTTATAATTAGTGCAAATTTTAAAATGCATTTGCCTCTGTCTACACACTATGTGGAACTGCAATTCCCAGTCACATGTGGTGCATGTAACAGTAAAAACATTATAGATGTTTACCTCTCAGTCGTCCTTGTTCAGGTGCCGGGCGCTCTCCAGGAGCTAATGAGTAAAAATTAAGTAAAGAAACAAACAGAAAAAATAATTAGTATTTACTTAGCATAGTATGATAAAAATTACAGATTTAGACAATTCGCAAATAATAATCATTGATAACTTCAATATGCCTTAATATTCTCATTTAGTGATTTAGCAGACCCTTTTTTTCTTGTCACAATCTTGCAAAGTAATCATAAGCGACACATAAGTCTTGAAAGTATAAATTAATATTTACCCAGTACATTCAATCGTGCTGAAGAGTAAGCAGAGCCAGCTACATTGCTTATGTAAGCTGAGTATTCTCCAGTGTCTTCACGCATAACGTCCAAAATCTCAAGACTGTGCTGATCTCGCTCTGTTGACAACACAATTCTGCTGGAGGCTTGAAGTGGGGTGCCATCTTTAAACCAGTATACCCTTGGTGTGGGAAATCCTGCAGAAAGGTGTTGAACAAAACATTTGAAACTCATTTCGCTTCTGCAGTGAAAGAGTTGAAAATGATGACATTTAAGATGTGAAACATTGTAAATGTTTATCAAAAATATGAACAAAATTCTGAAAAATTTAAGATGAATTCATATGATTCAAGATATTGATGTCATTGTGATGTCATTCCAATAAATTGAATAGCAAATATAAAAAAATGTTAAAAAAACAACAACAACAACAACATTTGTAATAAATAGTTCATAAATTAACAGGTTTCCTGAAATTAAACAGAATTTACATTCAAGAAAAAACACGGCTTACCTTTGACCCTAACACTCATTTTAGCAATGGGTGCTCCAGGACTGAGGAATAAATCATGTAGCTCATCCACAACCTGAGGAAGTAGCTCATCCTCTGCCACTGATTCAAAAGCCTCTGTGTCTCTGTGCTCTGAACTAAGACAGCAAACCAAACACAAGCAGAAGCCCATTTAGAAGTTTGAAATGTAAACAGGAGATATGCTTTGGCGGGATCTTTACACAATATTGCTTTACTTGTAATATTGACAAAAAATTAAAAAGCGCACACTCAAAAAATAAGGAAATCCTACCTAGAAACATAGCCTTTAGCACTGACATAAGATGATGTCTCTGTGGCATCAGCGGCGGTGTCATAGTCTGAACTGCAAGACACTTTAAATAGAAAAAAAACTGAATCAATATATATTTTATTTTTAAAAAAATTCGGCATTTTTCATTTTATAGAGAAGGGGACAGGATAGGGAAAGGTCCTTGAGTCTGGAATCGAAATGGGTATGCCCAGAATGATGTTGCTTTATATCATACCAACAACTGAATCAATATATATAAAAAAAAAAATCACTAGTATTAAAATTATTTTTAACATTTCAGCCAAAAGATAAAAATCTTGTTACATTTACTATTAACCATGTCATTTTTGCCTTGCCATTAAATGTTGCAAGTTAAATATTGTACATCCAGAGAGTGAAAATATTTGCAAGAATAAAGCTTAAAAAAGCATCCTGCCCTGTGTCAAACTTCTCAAATCCAAATATAGCCAATTAAAAAAGTTAGTAACAAGTGACTTAAATTAAGTGATATTTTAGAGCGGGCGCCACGGTGGCGTAGTGAGTAGCACGTTCGCCTCACAGCAAGAAGGTCGCTGGTTCGATCCACGGCTAGGCCAGTTGGCATTTCTGTGTGAAGTTTGCATGTTCTCCCCGTGGTTGCGTGGGTTTCCTCCGGGTGCTCCGGTTTCCCCCACAGTCCAAAGATATGCGGTACAGGTGAATTGGGTAAGCTAAATTGTCCACAGTGTATGTGTGTGAATGAGAATGTATGGATGTGTTTCCCAGAGATGGGTTGTGGCTGGAAGGGCATCCGCTGCGTAAAACAAATGCTGGATAAGTTGGCGGTTTATTCCGCTGTGGCGACCCCGGATTAATAAAGGGACTAAGCCGAAAAAAGAAAATGAATGAATGAATGATATTTTAGAGCTATGGTGAGAGGGGACTTTAAGAAGATTACTTACATTTCAAATCATGCTTTGTTGTAATGCAGTGAGGGTAAGTGCATGATGATAAACATTATTTTGGAGTAAATTACACTTTACATTTTCAAATTAACAATAATCAGCACTGAAATTAATTAAGAACAAAAAATATTGCAGTAAAATGACTAGTTCTTTTTTGTTTAGTTGTGCATATCTAAAACAATTTAAATAATAATGGCATCTTAAATATGTTGATAATATATATTAGGTGCATTTCAGGGCCATCTAGTGACAAGCAACCATTAGTTTCAGGAAGCACATGCATTTGCATGCTACACATATTGACTGGTAAAAGAAAATGTTGTCTTTGTTAATACACCCTTTTGGATTACATTGCTTTCTTGAGTAAATTTGTCAGTGTTGGGTTTTGACTAGCATTTTCTTTTAACAGTGTACTTACTGTCCACCCTCAGCTCAGCCTTGCTGGAGGCGATACCACTGTCATTTTCTGCCATGCATCGGTACACTCCCATGTCTGTGGGAAGCACAGTTGTGATGATCAGCTGGTGACGGCCTTCCTGATCTTCATTGATCATGTAGTGATCATTTTCTTCCAGCAGCTTTCCATCCTTGAACCATCGCACAGTGGGAGGGGGTTTGCCCACAATTACGCAGTCAAAACTGACTGGAAATCCATCAGGAACATCTTGGCTACGAAGCTCCGTCATGAAGACGGGGGCGGCTGGGAGGTTGTTATGCAATTAAGATAATGACGAAGAGCAAGTAAAACCAAAAAAAGAACAGAACAAAGCAAAATCTGAGGAGTAATGCTGAACCAGGCAAATACATGACATGCCATTGCTTTAATATCTAAAGCAATTTACAACATATATTAAACATCAAAAGTGCTGACAAACAAAATTTAACTCTGACCCATGCAAATTCATGAAGAACCAAACAACAGTAAAAAAACAAAAACAAACAAACAAAAACATTTGTAGTAATACTAAATGGAAGAGTTGTCATACCAGGGGCTCCTGTCATGAAAGTAGGCATCGGTTGGTCCTGAGTTGGGGTTCGGGAGCCATCTTCGGAGAGGGCCATCTTTGTTATACGCAGCTCTACCTTAGCACCTGCCGCTGGTATGATGGCTGTTTCTATTGGCACTCCTTGATAAGTAAACATTTCCTGGAACCGCTGGGAAGCCACTTGAGCTTCTGTACGGTTATCAAAGCGGATGTAGATATACTGATCATCTTCCCGATAGGACTGAAGATCTTGTGGCGGTAAATCTCCTTCATCGGCACTCACAAAAGGTTCCTCCTCCACATCAGGAGGAAGACGGGTACGAAGAAGTCGCCGTAATCTTTTACTTGCCTGACGTAAAGTCTCATCCATCTCGCTCCCTGAGGAGCTCTCAGCTTCACTATCAGCACTGTACCCCAGAGTGAGAGGTCGTCGCACAGATTCCCGCAGTGAGCCTACAGAGACTTTCCCACTATGGGTGGAAACGCCAAATTTATTGGTGACTTCACATGTATATACACCAGTGTCTTTGGTTGTGGCAGCTGTTATTACTAGAGAGCAGGTGCCATCATTATAAATGTCAATATGGTGGTGCTTGCCATCTGTTAAGGGTTCTCCGTCCTTCAGCCAGCGAACTTTATCTGGCTTACCCTCCACAATGCACTCTAGATGAATTGTCCCATTGGGCTCCTTAGTCTGCTCCTTAAATACTTCTTTGAAGACTGGTCGCATGTCCTTCCTAGCTTTATAACCCTTGAAGGCTGCCTGAATCTTGACAGCAGCCTCTTGCAACTCATCCCCATTCTGAGCTTCCATGAGCGGCTCCACAGATGTCTTTGTAACAGATTGCTCAGTCATCTGGAAGTGTTCATACAATTTCTTAGAGGCAATAGTCTCAGTGTGACTTTCCACTGTCATGGAGGACTTGTTGCTTTTCTTAAGGTAAGACACCAAACTTGTTCCACTCAGAGATTCCTCATCAGAACTGGTATAGAGATTTGGTTCTGCTGGGATTTTAGGCCCTGGCTCAACAGGTCTTTCTTTTATTTCTTTCTCAGGCACTTTTCCATCTTTCTTTTGCATTTTGTCTTTGCCATCTTCTTCTGGCAACTCTGAAATTGAATCTAATGTGGGTTCTCGACTCATTCTTCTCTTTTTGGCCACTGCCTCCCACAGAGCATGTAAATCTCCCTCAGAGGCAGCCTCAGGAGGCAGTTTGGGCTGGTTGCCCACATCCTGAGAAAGTGTACCATCATCTCCTGTAATCATGGAGCCATCATAAATCAGTCTCACTCAAACATTTTTTTATTATGGACAAAAACATCATATTAAACAAATCAACTATATGTCTCTGTATTCTCTGCAACAGGGATTTCTGAAATGAAACTCTGGTAATCCGAATGTGTTACTAAAGCTTTATAAACATTATAAACATGAGGTTAAACATGAATTAGACAAAAACAGACAAGTGAAAACATTAAATGTCATTAACATCTGCACATATAAAATACTTGTATTTAAAATATTTTTGCATGCTTCATAAAACATTCTAATTTGTAATTTTTGTAAAATGAAGTTGCTGGGAAGAGACTGAAAAGAGACTAATCTTGTGAAGAAAACCAAAAGTAGAAACATTTCAAACTGACAAAAACATAGACACACGAAAAAATTCTAAACATAAAACAGACGAAAAACAACTCTAAAGTATTGTAAGCCAAATTTGAGGGTTAATTAAAGTACCTTCAAGGTTGAGGTTGATTGAAGTCGTTGCCTCTTCTGAGGCTGAACAAGAATAGACACCCTGGTCTGTAGTTTGGAAATCTTTTATGAGCAAAACTTGGCTCTTGCCCTCTGATACCACTTGATATTTGACCCCAACCTCCAACTCTCTGTTGTCCTTGAACCATGTAACTGATTTGGCCTCTGCAGAAAGTTCACACTCCAAACGAACCATCTTTCCTTTGTGAAGCTCAGAGGTGCTTAACATTTTGGTCATGGTCACTGGTGCATCTAAAGACCAAAGTCCAATCAAAGAGGAATTGAAGGAATCCAGCAAGAATTCAGCAAGAACAAAGAGGGGTTCTTCATATATTATTTACAACGAGTACAAAATGCACCCATCTAAAAACAGTTTTTAGTGCTCTACTGCTACTAAAGCATCTAGGGCTAGGTTCTTCTTATCTAGTTCAAGAGTGTTTCTTTCCTGCAGAGTTTAGTTCCAGCTTTGATTTAAAATGTTTAATGCAAATAATAAACTTGTGTCAGTCTGTTGGAGCATAGCTGGGATTAAACTCTGAAAGAAAGTTCTCCGGAACCTGTAGTGAGGAACCCTGATCTAAGGCACACTGTAAAGGCACATTTGCAGAGGCAGTTGGGTTAGATCAACACACATTGTATTCACAATGTACAGAGTAATATTGCTTTTAATAATTCAAATAATTTAGTGAGTGTCCACTTACCCAGAGTCACAGTTTGAGGCAGCTGGACAGGCTCTCCAATGCCAGCACGGTTAATAGCTGCCACCCTGAACCTGTAACCTGCCCCTGGTATGAGATTTTCAACCAGAAATTCAGTGTTGAAAACTGGTTCTGTGTGGCAGGGCAACCAGAGGACACTGTCTACTAGACGCATTTCTATACGGTATCCAATGATTGGGCTTCCACCATCACTTAGTGGGGTAAACCAAGACAAGGTGATGAAGGTTGGGCCTTTACTCACTAGCTCTGGGTCTTCAGGGGGATCAGGCACAGCTGCAAATAGCAAGAGATGTAGAAACAAGGTTAGACAACAAGTAATGGCAAGTTTAAAATGAATGTGGGACAAAGCAAGCTGTACCAATTGTAGTTAGTTTCGCCATTGATAAGGCATCCCGAGCTGCAAATGTGATTTCTTGTGTGGGCTGAGCCTTTGTTTTCTTCAAAATGAGGCTGTAGGAAGAACCACTGGCTCTCATGGCCCATTGGTCATTACGTTGAAGCTCAACACCATTTGCATACCAAGTCACTTCATTCTCAGGCACAGCTTCATTTAAACTACATGTGAACTCAACTTCTTGTCCGACAATTGCAGTCTTGTCTTCCAACGGTTTGACAACCTCCAGCTGCCAAGCTGTACAGAAAACAATACATTTCAAGTAGTTATTTATTGCTATTGCCTGTTTAATGTCTTGTTCTTTTACATGACTTTTAGTGTTCAAAATTAAAATAAAATTAACTGTAAAAGCAACCAAAAAAAGCTTTAATAGAAAATAGGTTGGGCCTGTAAATTAGATTAAACCTTTCTTTAAAAAAATCATATCATAAAACCTTTTATCTAACTTATTGTTAATAAAAAAGTATCATACCTTTGACAGACAGAAGGGCAGTAGTTGATGAAGTGCCAGCTTGGAATGTAATCCTTGTGTTTTCGCAAGGCTGCAGGTCTTTTAAAAGCAGAAGATGTCGTCGACCACTCTCAAATGAAACAATCTCCACATTTGCAGATTCCTTTACAGGTTTGCCATCAATTAACCACCGGCAGTCTTTGTTTTCAGGTCGTGACAAGGAACATTCAAAAAGTGCTTCCCCACCATTAATGGTTTCCATGTTACTCAGCTCTTGGAGAATGTCTATGGGTTTAGCTGCAAGAAACACCCAACATCTGTAAATACCAGTCTTACCCAAACTGCTATAAAATACAATGATTTGACTGACTTGGAAAGAATTTAGACAACACATTTTGACCTTAAAACAACATCTGAAGTAATCACAAGTCGCACTACATTCTTCCAACATTTTAAAAGCATACAAGCGTTCTTATAGCCTTTAGCATTGAATAGCATGAGAAGCAAACAAAGCTGGGATTTAGCTCATAGTTATTGCATAGCCAGCCAGATGATGTTGCTAATAAAAACAAAACACATTTTTTGGCTTGAGTAAATGCAGGGAGAAAAATAAATGTATGTTTGAGTGCCTGTTATTACTATTTTAAACTGCCCCAAAATTTAAATGAGAATAACATTTCACTTTTAATCATCCCTATTTTATTTTAGTATGTTACTGAAATCATCAACATCAAAAAAGTTGAATGTTTCACTGAAATCCTTTGTGGTAGGCCCTTGCTTGTGTAAGTCACAACTGTCTTGTATGATGATCCAAATTTTGTTATAAATGACACAGATTTTCTCCGTCTACAGGTGTGCTCACCTTGCACCCTGAGATGTGCCACAACCGAGGTTCCTTCTGCCTCACAGGAGTATATCCCCCCATCCTGGGGCTCCACACAGCTAATGTACAACCGCGCAACAGTCCAGTCCTGTTCCATTATTACCCTGCGACCATCTGCTTGCACAGGTACACCATTTCGCTTCCATATGGCCTTGACAGGCCGAGAGTACTGACAGATGAACTCTGCAGGCTGCTTCTCTGCTACATGCTGGTCCTCCATTGCACTGACCACCTCCACGTTGGGATCTATAGAGGGTTGGTGGTGGGCATAAGTAATATTTATAGGACCCCAGTGCACTTTGGAGTAGATTTGTCAACTTAAGCCTCTATCCTGTTAATGGGTGGAATTTAATCTAAATCGCAACTGAAGTACAAGCCTGGGCCCGGTTGCATGAATGCCCTTAAGTAATTTGACTTATGGGTATCCATGAGGGGGGAAAATCCATGAGGCAAGGGAATTCAATAAGAACGTTGCAACAAACTTCTTCACTGCCAACCGTACTAAAGTGTTTTTAAGAAGCATGTCACTATTTCTGGCAACATACGACAATGAGTGCTGTGGTTGCTATAGTTACTGCATCTCAAAGTAAACAGAACTCAGTGAACCACAAAGCCAACCTTTGCTAAACCACAGTTGTATTAACAGAATTTTCCAACAAACATCACAGAAAATTAAAAACAAACCAAACTGGACAGAGAACGAAAGACTATTGTTTTAGATCAACATGCAAAGTCTCCAAAGTTTGTACAACTCGTCAATTGCTTATTTTCACAAAATGTATTGTTTTCCATTAGAACTATTTATCAATTGCTTTATTATGTGATTTTACTGTATATATTCTGAGTTTAAGTTCACTTAAGGGAGCTGTTTTGGTCCCTTAAATTTATTAAGTTTAAATTGTTGCTAAGGATTTGTAGCAACACTTAAGGGAACTCTTGGATAGTTAAGTGGGAATATTAGTGACAACCCTTAGGATTTTCTTTTCTTTTAAGGTTATTTGTAAGCTTAAGTGCTCTGATGCAACCGGGCTCGGGTGCCTTTACAACTTCATCAATCATCTGAGCCACTGATGTAGTTGCTGCATTTTCTTTTACTTAAAAGCATTAAGATATTACGTTTTCCCCAGTCTATTATAAAGTCAAACACCAAGTATGGTAAATGCATCATCTTTTGCTTCTCTACTCCAAACTGACCAAGGACATGGTCAACAACAATTAACAGAGGCCTATTTGCAGTGTCAAATCAAACTAATGGCAAATTCTAGAAAAAGTGCATGCAGTAAAAGTGTAGTTAAGGTTGATGAGTGCATAATGGATTGATTTAGAATACATGCAAGACTATGACATACAGTATATACTGTTTGTCCAATGAAGCCCAATTAAAACAAATAGTGTACACTTTTAAAAATTGATTTATTTGGGGGTTTTGTCAGCAAATATTAATACAGTTAATTTTGATTGATTAATATGAATTTAATTACATTTTCCACAGTCCTAATATATATAAAAACATCAGAACCAACAAACATCCTTAGCATCAAAGACTGGACAATAGGTAAGCCCAAAGTCAGTGTAATTTAAATATTAGTATGCCAATTTAGTAAGTAATTAGCAAGCCATGATACTGCAGCCAAATGGACAGAAATACATGGACAACATGCATCCATGAATCTCCCCAAAATATATTATCTATAGATTTTGTAATCAACCTTTTTTACTTTTTGCTTTAATATAAGGTCTTAAATTTTAAATCTAAAAAAATCTGCGTATGATTAATGGCAAAAAAACAACAACAAAAAAAAACAGGGTTGCATTATTAATGGCATTATTATCACTTAGAGGGTCATGAAATGCTAAACTATGCTTGCACATTATAGAAAACAGTGGTATCGTCTGTTAACTTTTTTCTTTTGGTTGGTTACCAAAAAAAACATCATTAATTTAGATATTTTGGAGTTATTTTTTTATCTTTCAAGTTTGAAATACATGATTATGATGCATCAGTGCTTGTAACTGTCCTTTATTCTATGAGAAGAAGCTTCACTTTACTCAGAGCAACACACTGCTTTTCTTTGATGAACATTTCAGTCTGAAATAGTCATTTAGAGATTTAGCTTTTTAAGAATATCTGTGTACGATATAACCATCAAATGTCCTTGTGGTGCAAATCGGCAACTGAAAATATGCAAAAAATCCAATGGCATCAGTATATTGTATACGTATTTTTGAAGAGTAGTGTACAGTGAGCTGCAAAAACATACAGAAGGTGGAAATGGTTTTACATTATAGATAATTACAGTGTGTAATTTTGGGGGTCATTTATGTCTATGACTAAATGAAAACATCCACTCCATAGCTGACCATACCTACTGTGTGTTGACAGAATTTTTTTCTGTGAACTAACAGATGCAGGAAAGAGGGGTTTTATGACCCTTTAAGCAAATAATTCTCCAGGGTAGTCTGTACAAAGACAAATTGGATTTTGAGAATTATTAATAGTATTAAAGATAAGTAATTCAGTAGTAGTGTGGATGTATAGCATATTTTAAAGCACACAACAATATTCAAAGGATTGACAATCAGTCCGCAAAAGGACTGACTGAGACACAATTGTAGACTCATGGTTCAACTGCTTAACTATAACAAAAAAGGCCCTATAACAAAAAATATAGCAAACTATAACAAAAAAAATGCTTTAGAGAATAAGACACTGACCATTAGATTTAGGAAATTCATGGACACAAATTTAGTCCAATGGTATTTGCATAATTTTAAGCCTTTGACTCTTAGTGCTGCAAAGTACTATCAGGCCACCGCAACCCAAATGGTACCTTTCACTAACAGCTTGGCTGAGGACGTCAGGGCACCTGTTTTGAACAGGACTGTACCCGAATCATTGGGAGAAAGGTTCCTTAGGGTGAGAGTGTGGACATGATCTTCACCCATATTTATTTCACTGAAGGTACTGTTCTCCAAACGAGTGCCGTCTAGCCACCATTGAACTCTACCTTTGGCACGGCGAGACAGCTGGCAGGAAAAAATTGCCTGTTCGCCCACAAATACATCTGTATTCTTTATACCCGACACTATGAGGACCTCAGCCTCTGCAGAGACCAGACACAGATAACCAGAGATCACTGGTGTTTAAACATACTACACACATTAAGGATGCATAAGAAAAATCATGTGAAATTTGCACATAAGTACATTATTCAAAAGCTGCAGATTTCAATTAGCTCCCAGCCCATTCAAGACACTTTGTGTCTGTTTGATCTACAACAGAAGTTTGCAGAAATTAAAATACAGTTTGCAAATGTTTTAAATATGTTTTTGATACCTTGCACTGTGACCGATGCTGTAGTCAACTGGTGTCCAGCATCGCAAGTGTAGTAGCCACTGTCCTCTGGTTCCAGATCATGGACATGGAGCTCCAACACACATCCTTCCTGTTTCAACTCAAATTTCTTACTGGGTTGTAGCACCACTCCACCCTTTCTCCACTCTACACTTTTAACAGGCTTAGAGAGCTCACAGCGCAAGGTGATACTATCTCCCTCTATTGAATTCTGGTTCTCTAACTCCTTCCGGAAGTACGCAGGTTGACCTGATGATGGATGAGAAAAGAAGATATAAGAAGTTGCAAATGTCCGATTTAAAAAGGCTGATACCCGTGAAGGTATTGCATTCTTCTTTGCCTCACAAGGTAGGCAGTTACAAAGAGAAAGATCTCCAGAAAACAAGTTGTGTCATCTTGCAGTCCATTTGCATTGACTTTATGCTCAGGCATGTTGATAAATTTAAAACAATAAAGTCACAGGCCTGCAAACCCATTTACCTTTAACAGTAAGGGTGGCACAGCTTTCTGCATCTTTGGTTTTGCATGTATACAGCCCCGCATCCCCTTCCTCCACCTTAAGGATGCGAAGCTGATGGACGGCTCTATCCTTGTAGAGCAGATATCTGCCCCCTGCCTTTATCATCTCCTCATCTTTGTACCAGCCGACAGCAGACTCAGGGTCGGAAGTCATGCAGGACAGTGTGACTGTTTGACCCTCTTTGGCGGTTAAGTCCAGAGGCTTCTCTAAGAATACAACTATGGACAGGAGAAACCCAAACCCAAGTTTTGTCACACCAAAATGTCTGCCTGAATACTCTGAAACTTAGACACTTCAAACCAAATATTCTGGTATATGAAAAGAGGTTTACTAAGTAAGAAACTCCTGTTTTAACAATTGTAGACAAGACCAAAACTTTCAAAAACAAAAAAAACAAAGAATCTCTAACTCAAAAAAAAAAATAGTATTTTGAAGAGTAGCTGTAAAATGGCCAAAGCAGATGGAAAAGCAACTAGAAGCTATTTGTTATGATCGCATTAAATGAGGGCATCCACTACCTAAAGACAGACAGATGAAGCTTGTTACCAACGTACACTTGTAGCCATAATTTATCTTTTACCTTTGGGTTTCTCCTGCACCATCAAGTAGGCGACACTCTTCATAGGGCCAACCACAAAGGCTACATCACCTGAATCATCGGATGTGACCATTTTCAGCACTAGGCTGTGTTCCCTCCCTTGGCAGCTGATTTGATTCAAGTCATTGTTTTGAAGGTGGTTGGAGCCGAGCCACCACTCGACGTTAGTAACCCCTTTTTGGGACACCTCACACTGGAAGATAGCATCCTCGCCCGTTATCACAGTCACATCCTTTAATTCTCTTGTGATTTTTACACATTCTGGGAATGGATGGAAGGAACGTGATGAAAGGGACTATTGAGGACCTTCTTAAAAGTCAATTGAGGTAAATATCCCACTACTGACTAGTATTTTATGTTACTTATTATCTACTAAAAGAAAATCTCTATTACTCGATTGAATTTTTAAAAACTTTACATAACTTTAAATGAACATGAAAAGTTTAAATTAAAAGCTACTTAATGCAATTTGAGATGCTAATATTTTGTAAATTTGTTTCCGCAGATGAACGTTTGAAAACTGAATTTGCCTCCAATGAAGAATCTAGATTTTACCTTTGACAGTCAATGTAGCTTTGCTTTTTTTGTCTCCTGCCTCACAAATGTACTCGCCAGCATCTTCCACTGAGATCTTATGAATTTCCAATATCTGCATTGTGCCATCCCTCTTTATGGAATACTTTTTTCCATCAGTCAAGACCAGAGTGTTTTTCTTCCAGGTCACACTGGCATCAGGGATTGAAGTTTCACAACATAACGAGGTACTGCCTCCCTCTGTAACTTCCTGGCTCGTCAACTCCTTTGCAAATGATAGCACTGGGACTGCTGGAAACAGTGATAGACAGAACACATTCTAAGATAGGTGCAATACACCAAACATGCATATTAGAAGATTGAGATGTCAACAAATCTACTTTGCTGTCTATAATGGAACCAGGGACAAAGTAAGTGTGAATTTCTTATGAGAAAATCTGTAAAATAATCAAACATTTGCAGCACTTCTGTTATAGATGACTTGCACATGACTAGACAAAACATGATATACATGCAATAATAATAATAATAATGTGTTTTCATTAATTATTGGTGATTTAGTGAAATGGTTGTTCACATGCTAAAGCAGCCCAGCATTACAGCATGAATTATATATATTGTTTTTTGCAAACTCATTCGTTAAAAGCATGCATCAAAGAAATATAAATGCAATAAATATTATAAATGTGGAATTTGTTCAATATATAGGGATATAGGATGATCAGACACACCAACACAACACGTGTACTAACAGTGCACGTGTTTGCAACCCACTCTGACCATTCAAGATGTGAATTATATGACTTGTTTAGATAATCCAAATTTTACCTCTCACAGTAAGACAAGCAAAAGAGGTGTGGGCACCCACATGGAAGGACAAAGTGCCTGAGTCTTTCTGGGTGACACTTCTTAGTGTGAGTGTATGCCTTTTGCCTTCCATTCGTATTTCATTCATCTCATTGTTCTGTAGTGGAACATCTTGAAGTGTCCACTGAACAATGAGTGCATTGTCATGAGAGACCAGGCATTCAAAATGAACATCCTCGCCTTCATTGACAATGCAGCTCTTCAAGCCAGTTACGATTTTGATTTCAGGTTCTGAAAACAAAATTAGGTTTCATTTTGCAAAGAAAGTTACAAGCATTAAAACAAGGTTACTCTAAATATAAAACTGTTCACTAGTCAACAAGTCAAAAAAGTGCCCAATAAACTGCCTCATTTAACATCCACAATTATTTTTTCCAGAAAGTTTCCTATAAGTCAAGACAGAGACAGCTATCCTTTTAATAAAGAGGTTAGACTGCGAAAACTAAAAATTATTTAAAAAAATTATGTAACAACATGCATATTTTCAGAAGTTTTAATAAAATAAAAATTGAAGTGCACAGAGGAGCATAGGGTGATCTGAGATCAAGAACAAGTGTATAAGAGAATGGATGATGTAGTACTTCGGATGGTATGGCATAAATGAGTGATCAAAAAAGGATGATCGTGTAAAGGAAGGATAAGGACAGGCAATTCCTACCCTTTACAGCGAGTTTGGCAGATGTCCGATCATGTTCGGTCTCGCATGAATACTCTCCAGAGTCTCCTTCCTGCAGCTTGTAAATGATAAGCTCAGCAACAGCTCCATCTTGCTTCAGCTGATATTTGTTGCTTGCTTCTATTTCTCTCTTATTTTTCCTCCAGATGACTTTGGCTCCAGACTTGGCAAGTTCACACCGAAACACTGCATTTTCTCCAGTTTCAGTTTCCAAATCTCTCAAAAATGATTTGAAATGAACTGGCAGTGCTGCAAAAGGCGAGTAAATGCATTTCAGGGTCATCAAGATTATCAGAATCTTTATCATTTAAAGGGTGCAATCCAAGCCTACCCTTAACTTCCAGAAATGCAATGCTTTGGTGGTCTCTAGTGTCACAAATATAGTCACCAGAGTCCTCGGGTTCAAGGTCATGTATAATCAGTTGGGCATGGTGGCCATTTTGCTTCAATTCATATTTAGCACAGGAGCAGAGGCCAATTTCACCTCTGCGCCACTCCACTGGAATGTCTGGTTTGGAAAGCTCACATTGGAAACTGATGCTCTCTCCTTCAACAGCTGTCTGGTTCTTCAGTGCTTGTGTGAAGATGGCAGGAAGTGCTGTCAATTTAAAGAGTGGTATAAGATGCAATCTTTCATAAAAGTGTAGAGTTTCAAAATCTAGGAAAGTAAGATCAGGGTATACACGGATGCAAGTAAATTAAATCTTCTTTCTTCTGCTTCGTCTTTATTATAAAATGTGGCATCATTTACACCACAAAAATGTGATGAATGTAACAGAATATTGAACATATATTAGAAAGATGGAAAAAATCATTAAGCAGTTTGGTCTTCTCCTACCGTCAACCTTTAAATTGGCAGTTGTGATGCTTTCTCCGCAATCACAAGCATAGTCTCCAGCATCTTCAGGCTTGACGTCAGTAATCTTCAGCTCAACAAAAGAGCCAACTTGCTTGATTAAGTACTTTTGCCCAGAATGGATCACCTGTGTTCCTTTCCTCCAAATCACAGGAACTCCAGGCTTTGATAGCTCACAGCACAAAGTAACATTGTCCCCCTCTTGAATTCCTTGGTTCTGTAGTTCACGCTTGAAGACCACTGGTAATGCTGAGAAATCAGGCAAAGTTGTTAAGCCAAGATCTTATTCAATAACCTTGACACTTGACATGGACAAAATCGATACCATAAAATCTTACAGGAATCTTCTGTTTTTACCACACAAATAAAAAACTAACACAACCATAAAGACGCTACAAACCTTTAAGACAACGTATTACACAAGACCACCTAACGTTTTCCACTGCTCTTAAATTAAGGCATTGGTAAAAAAAATTGACAGATTAGAAAACTCCTAATTCATTGTAGAAGGTTCAAATATGAGCTCATTCCTACCATTGACTTTGATGTTAGCAGTGCTGATGTTGTCTCCACAATCACAAATATAGTCTCCAGCATCTTCAGGTATGACATCAGTGATCTTCAGCTCAACAGCAGCCCCAACTTGTTTAATGTTGTACTTTCCCCCAGACTGGATCTCCTGAGTTCCTTTTCGCCAAACCACAGGAACACCAGGTTTTGATAGTTCACAGTGCAAAGTAACACTGTCTCCCTCTTGAAGCACTTGGTTCTGTAGCTCATGGCTGAAGACCACTGGTAAAGCTGAGGAATATGTGAAATATATGTTGAACCAGGAACAGGATTTTGCAAGATGAATTGGCAATTGACATTATCAAATGTCCCTTTCAGTGACAGATGTAAAACATTCTTCTACAATGACTTGCTGCATTTTTACCAGCTTGGAATATTTTAACAACAATATCCACAATGACACAAGGATAAACCACTGTATAAACTAGACCAACAGCTTGTTACTTGTAAAATACAAAGTCAGTACACTGAACACTACCTTACCCTACCCCAACTTCAGCAACCGCATGATGGGCAACCATATAGATAGAAAACCTTTGACATGTCAAATATTCTTTAAACAAATGCTCATTCCTACCATTAACTTTGATGGTAGCAGTAGTGTTGTTGTCCCCACAATCACAATTATAGTTTCCAGCATCTTCAGGTTTGACACCAGTGATTAACAGCTCAACAGCAGCCCCAACTTGTTTGATAATGTATTTTCCCCCAGAATGGATCTTCTGAGTTCCTTTCCTCCAAACCACAGGCACACCAGATTTTGAAAGCTTACAGCACAGAGTAACACTGTCACCCTCTTGAACTTCTTGATCTTGTAGCTCATGGTTGAAGACCACTGGTAATGCTGAGGGATCAGGCAAAGATGTTGAACCAGGAAAAGGATCTTGCAAGATGAATTGACACTGTGCATCATTAAAAGTCCTTACCACTGACAGATGGAAAACATTCTCCTATGATGGCCTATTAATTATATTTGATTTTTTTACCATCTTGTAATATTTTAACAAAACCACAGTAATATAAAACTAATAACTATAAATTAGAGCCAGTATATGCATTTTACCCTACCCTACCCAACCATAAGTGAAGGCACTATAAAGGGCAGTCTTGTAGAAAGAAATTTGTCAAAGACCTTTTAAAAAAAGCTCGGTCCTACCATTGACTTTGATGCTAGCAGTGGTGATGTTGTCTCCACAATCACAAGAATAGTCTCCAGCATCTTCAGGTTTAAGATCAGTAATTTTCAACTCGACAGTAGTTCCAACTTGTTTGATGGTGTATTTCCCCCCAGAATGAAGCACATGAGTGCCTTTCCTCCAAACCACAGGAACTCCAGGTTTTGAGAGCTCACAGCACAGTCTAACACTGCCATCTTCATCACACACTTGGTTAAGCAGTTCTTGCATGAATTGAACTGTTGAAATAAGGATTAAGTATTTCTAAAGTTACAACTTTAGACATGTTTACACTATTCTGAATTTAAGTAAAAAAAAAATAAAATTCCAAAATATAAAATCCATGTAAAGGTAATTGAAATGGTGTGGTGTTGTTGTTGTTATAATAAATCTCAATGTCAGCAACATTTTACTTCCATAATAATGCTGTCAAGTAAATACAATTGTAGAACTTTTTGGATAATTGCTACAGACAAAGTGTACCATGTTAATTCTATAGATTTAAATCAAACTAAAATTATAGATTTAAAATGAACCACAATGATAGGAAATATATCATTGGAAATCCTGAAAATATAAGGAATAAAACTGCCTAGGGAATAAGAAAGATCTAAAGAATAACCGCATTGCACAGTAAATTGACCAAAAATCACTTTCATATGCATCTCAATGACCAATCTAATATATATATATATATTTTGGAGTTAATTAAAAACAAATCAAAGGACAACGACACAAATAATAACTGATATCAAAGATATTTAAGGCTTTGGAACTGACGGTCATATTTGACAACACAATGCATCTGTGCTCATCTACACAACCTTAAACCAAGTACACTAACAATAATGAATGTCATGTGAGGCAGGCTGGTAATCTCCTTCCTACAACCATCACCATTCCCATCCTATACACACACACCTTTGACTTTAGCAAGTACAATATAGAAAACATAAAACAACTACAGTCAACCATATAAAATGTAACTAGTCAACCATATAAGATAAATGTTTGCCAAAAATGAGACTGAAATATGCAGTGATTAAGATAATAAAAATAAAACATTCAGCAAAGCATAATCATAAAAATATAGGGAAAACAACTAAAAGGCTTACAAATTAATGTACTTTCACAACCTACATGCACTTATTTTCCTTTAAGTAAATACTATTAGTATAAAACATTTTGTTAGGTAAAAAATGTACTGTGCAAGCAATAGTTCTTAAAAAGAAAAATCGTTTTAAAGAGAATATTTAAGGCAAGTCCGATCCATACTAAAGCAAGAAGTTTAAATTTAGATGATTGTCTTTGATCATTGACAAAATAAACCAAAACAGAGTGCACTTGTTGTACTGCAAAAGCAAATACATTCCCTCATGCCATTCCATTCACAAGAACGGGATTCAGATTTCCATCAGCACATAACATGTTCCACAGTACATGATAGACAGGAAATGCACATCAGTTTTATACCACTAAGCTCTGTGTGTTTGGAACATTAGAGCTATGAAAAAAGACACATTTGTGTAAACTGTGGAGCTTGGGCAAAACCATAAAGATCTTAAAACTCAAGTAGCAATGCCTGTGGCAGCTGTGTTGAACTATAGTGGCAAACATAGAGCAGAACAAGCAAATATTCGGAATCAAACGTTATTTAAAAAAGAAAACAATCACTTAATAAAAGCGCTTAAAGCCTGACTGATTTCAAGCAGTTTGGCTTGTCCAAACAAGAATGGTGAATGAAAGTATAAAGCACAGACGATCTCCGTTTTCACTTCATACCATCAACAAATGCCTCAGTAGATTGCTTATGCAGTCCCAATTCATACGAAGGTATTTAGGCCTTCAAAACTAGATCAAAATATGATTTTTTTTTCAGACAGAATCACAGACAATTGATATGTCAAAGAATACAGGAAGCCATGGCTCAAAGCACATGCAAGTTCTATCAGAAGTGGAGCAATATGTTTAAACGCAGATTAAGCCTTATATCCTTATTTTATTCCACAAATAAACTCAAGACTACAAGCTTGAAAAAAACCAATGATCAAAACATTGAGGCAACAAATGTCTGTCAGACTATATAGCATTACAGCACAGCAGACAGCCACAACTGGATACAACATGTTGTCTAAAAAACTATATTCAGTCATTTCTAGAATAATATTTTTTTCCTATCAAAAGTGAATCAGTAGTTTTCTGCTTTGGCACATGTCATTTCACATGTCATTTTCCACATGTAATTGATTTGTAACCACTTGAAATGAACAATTGCATACAACAATTGTTTTTTTAAACTGGGGGATCTCAGTGAAATTTAACAATGTAACAAACAAGCAAACTCGCTAACAACAAACAAAAAAAGCCATAATATTAAAATAAATAACAGTTTAAAAAAATATATTTTTTGTCAGAATAGAGCATATTGTTAATAATACAATTCTTAGGAAGATTAAGAATCTTTCATACCCTTGATCTTCATTGTGGCTGTGGTTGTCTTGTCTCCACATACACATGTGTACTCTCCTTCATCTTCACATTTAAGATCAGTGATCTTCAGTTCCACCTTGGAAGCAATCTGCTTGATTATGTACTTTCCTCCAGACTGGATGATATGGCTTCCTTTTTTCCACTGCACTGGGACTCCAGGTTTGGAAACCTCACAGGACAAAGTAGCACTGCCACCTTCATTACACTCCAGGTTCGGGAGCTCATGTGTGAAGACCACTGGTAATGCTAAGGGACCATGAAAAGATGTTGGAAATATGTTATACAAACATATCAAGACAATCTTAAAGAACTGAACTGAAGAAAAGTCTTTCCAGTCTTGGCAAAATAAAATGTTGATTTAATGCTTTGTACATTCAGTACGTCTTTCCTACCATTGACTGTAATGGTAGATGAAGTCTTGTTAAACCCACAATCACAACTATAGACTCCAGCATCTTCAAGTTTTACATCTTTGATCTTCAGCTCAAAAGTAGAGCCAACTTGCTCGATTTGGTATTTCTCTCCAGAATGGATCACCTGTGTTCCTTTCCTCCAAACCACAGGAATTCCTGGTTTGGAAAGCTCACATTGAAGTGTAACGCTGTCTGCCTCCTGACACTTCATGTCATGTAGTTCTTGTTTGAAGATCGGCGCTAAGAAGCAATCAGCATTTCATTGTTTGTTAGTATAATTTACCTGTACTCTAAACGTACATCTAAAAGCCCAACATGAATAAAACACATTAACACATCCGAAGACAAGAATAGACGAGACAAAACATTCAAAAAACTACATGACATCTTACAAAGCAAGATTAATAGTTTTTTTTTAAAATTCATTAGTAAAGTCTACCTGTTAGTTTGTTTTACAACATATATAATAAAAAAACAAAAACAAAGAAGACATCCACATTCTTAAGATTGATTGAATTTCATACCCTTGATCTTAATGTTTGCCGTAGTCTTTTTGTCTCCACACAAACATGTGTATTGTCCTGCATCTTCAAGTTTGAGGTCAACAATCTTCAATTCAACAGTAGCCCCATCTTGCTTGATGTAATATTTTTCCCCAGAATGAAGCACCTGAGTTCCTTTCTTCCAAACAACAGGTGCTCCAGGTTTTGAGAGTTCACAGTTAAGAGTAACAGTGTCTCCTCCTTCACACTCTTGGCTTTGTAGCTCATGCTTGAAGACCACCGGTAATGCTGAAGAGCAATTGTGTGATGACATAAAGGTGTAAATTTATAACTTGGATTGCTTAGAAGTGATCTTGAACAGTTTCCTGTTTAAGAGAGTGTAAATTAATAAATACATGCATGTAAATGAATAAGGTTTTATCCATACCACTGACAACAAGATTTGCTGTAGTTTTCTCATTTCCACATTCACAAGAATATTCTCCACTGTCTTCAACCACTAATTCTGAAATCTGTAGCTCAAAGATGGTGTCCCTCTGCATTATCTGATATCTTCCCCCATTTTTGACACTTTCAGTTCCCTTCTTCCATTGCACTTGGCAGTTAGGTTTTGAGAGCTCACAGGAAAGTAAGACTTTCCCACCTTCGGTAATCTGCTGGTTCTTTATTTGTCCCTTGAACCTGGCAGGTACCACTGGAGAATGAACAAGTATCATATAATTAAAATGATTCTTCATAGTCCATAAAGACAGTATGGTGGATTGCTGGGTTGAGATGATGAATGGATGACATGAATGTTATGATAAACTTGATAGTAGGTGTTGTTTTGCATCAAAATGTATAACATAATTACAAGTCAAAATGATTATTAATCACATTAATATAATAAACAAAAATAATACCAAAACCTCATCTGCACTAGGACAACATTAATACACACAAAGCCAAGTCTGAACCTCACAAGCCAACACAAATGCAGATGTGCCGCTTCTAAAATATGACAGAATACTTTATAAAATACAATTATACCTTTATAAACTTTATAAAGTAACTGATCTTACAAAAAGGGAAAAAAACAAAATGATATTCCAGATGACTAAGACAAGAATTCTAATGATATATTATCGTGCAAGTGCTCCATAGTTAAATGTGTCAACACAAAACAAAGTACTATGCTCTTATCTTGTAAATTATTGCAATGA
Source organism: Danio albolineatus (assembly GCA_903798035.1). NCBI lineage: Eukaryota > Metazoa > Chordata > Actinopteri > Cypriniformes > Danionidae > Danio > Danio albolineatus. The sequence continues at coordinate 534,930 of CAIGQQ010034268.1, forward strand.
ACTGCACAATAACAATTCCAGCCAAACACAAATGAAGCACTGACAAACCCCAATTTACCACTCTTAACCTTGCCAATATAAATTGAAACAAGCAATGTAGACATGAAAAATAAGCATAAAAACACAATTCATCTACTCAATCAAGCAAAAACTACAAGACTAAATACTGTAAGACTTGTGTTCCTTCAAATTATTATTTTCTAGCCAAGCCAATACATTGCAATGAACACATAGAGAGAGAGTTCTGGATGAATTCTTCTCTTAATAGAAACATATTCCTACCTTTCACTGTTAGTTTGGCTGTACACTTTGTAGAACCAATGTCACAGGTGTAAACCTCGCTGTCACTCTTCTCCAGATCCTTCACTTTGAGGATGAGGATAGCTCCCTTCTGTGTCAGCTCATATTTACCTCCAGCCTTGATCTCCTTTGTTCCTTTCAACCAAGTAACTTTAGTGGCTGGTTGAGCAGTCTCGCATTCAAAAGACACTGCACTATTTTCATCTGCAGTGGCATCCTTTAGCTCGGAAATGAATTTGTTAGCCAGATCTGCCAAGTGAAAAGGATATAAAGATAAACATATCTCCTCTTTAGGTAAATGAGGTATTTTTTGTATGGCATACATTAAATATTTCAAGAAATAATAAAGAAGAATCTAAAACCATTAGATCTAAAATGCTTGCCTTTGATTTCCAGTCTAGCCTTGGAGGTTGGACCACCTGTGACCTCACAGCTGTATTCTCCAGTGTCTTTATCATTGACACTGCGGATAGTCAGCTTTACAAGCATCTGCTCCTGGCTGATTTCATATTTCTGGCTCTTTCTGATAGACTTGCCATCTTTGGACCACTTCACCTCCAATCCAGATTGAGAAAGCTCACAGGTGAACGTGGCATCTTCACCAATTTTAGCACTGATGCCCTGAAGCTCTTTAGATATGCTTGGAGCTTCACCTACGTGCCGCAAAATCAAGATATGCCATAATTATGCAAAACCGGGTTTGTGTAAAACACGTATACTAGTCTTTAGCTTTAGGCTTCATCGTGCATTTTGCTTACTCACCTTCAACAGAAAGTGTTGCTTTTGAACTCAAATCTTTAATAGAGAAGACCACTTCTCCGGAATCAGAAGCTGAGACTGCTTTGATCATTAATGTATATTTGCGCCCTTTGCTGCTTATCTGGAAACGGCCTCCATCACTGACAGGTTGGCCTTTTAGGCTCCAGGTGCAATTTTCTGAGCTTTCCCGGGACAAGATACACTCAAATATGCAGTTCTCACCTGCTTTGGCCTCAATTGACTTAAGTCGCTTGGTAATCCCAATGTGGATATCTGGAGTCAAGAGCAAAGATATTATAGAATTATCTTAACCTGTATTCACTACAGTGTCTTTGCACAACATCAGTAATATAATAGTTTGTTGACATACCTCTAACGGTGACCTTAGACTTGCAGAGATCTGTGCCAAGATCGCAGCTGTACTCCCCGGCATCAGCTTGTGTTATGTCATGGATACTCAGTCCCAGGGACTTACCATCATGGAGGAGCTCATACTTTTTGCCTGCCGACAGAGCTGTACTTTCCTTGCGCCACACAGGGGCAACTCTAGGCTTTGAGGCTTCACACTTAAGTGTAACTGTACCCTTCTCCTCTGCAACTACATCATCCAGCAACTTCAGGAAGATGGCTTTCTTTTCTGTAGGTCAATAAACCAAAATCTTGTTTTCATTTTTTTAACGCAAAGCACTTCTATAAACCAGTTAGTAACTTTGTTGACCTCACCTTTGACTTTTAAGCAGACTATTTCTTTGACATCCCTAATACTGAATGATACCTTCCCACCATCCTCAGGTGCTAAGTTCTTGAGGGTAAGCGTATGGGTCTTATCCACATGGGTGATGCTATTGACCTCATTATTGAAGAGCGGCTTATCATTAAGTGTCCATTGGACCTCTTCATCAGCATAATTAACTTCACAGGTGAACAAAGCATCGCCATCTTCATCCACTTCCACATCTGTTAGATGTTTGGTGATCTCGATTTTACGCACTATGCATGTCAAAAGAAGAAAATGTCAAAAAGCATGGCCAGTATAGCATTTCTTTCACCACCTGTAGCTATACAATGATTGTTTGTCATAAGCAAAGCTAAGCTCTTCCAAGCAGTAATGGGTTTGATGTATAAAGTACATGCAGCTTGAAACAACATGCTTCAAATGTCTTGAAGACTTTACCTTCTACTTTGAGAAGAGCTTTGCTCTCACAGACACCAGCCCGACAACGATACTCTCCAGAATCCTCTGCATTTAAAGCTTGTATGATCAGCTGAACATTGGCATCCTTTTGCTTCATGCTGTACTTGTCAGAAGCCTCCAAAGCTGTTTGACCCTTAAACCAATTCACTTCTTTTGGTGGGGCGGAGAACTTGCAGGACAGTGTGGTGGAAGTCTTTTCTTTGGCTGATACATCTTTGAGAGGCTCCAGGACTTCAATGGGACGCTCTGTAGCATAATATAAACAGTGATTAAAAACTACTGTTCTTAACTACGACACCCTACAATAAAAAAATACTTCATGATTAAACCAAGTCCCTTACCTTTTACTTTGAGCTCTGCCATTGATTTGCTCTTTCCAGCAGTAAACTGTACTGGGCCTGACATTGTGGCTTTAGTCTTCTTAAAAGTGAGTCGATGCATGGTGCCCTCTTTCTCCATCTCAATATCAGCACTCTCCTTCAGCTGTTCACCATTCAATGTCCACTTCACTGGCTTGACTGTCTCCACGCTGACTTCCACCTCAAAGTGGGCAGCAAACGGCTCAGTAACTTCAACAGTATTTAGCTCCCGTACTATGCTGATAGCCTGCTCTAAAAGTTAAAATGAGATGGAATAGTATTGTCAAATATTTGTTATAACAAAAAACTTAAAGATAAAGAAAACCACAACTTTACAACTGAAAACAAGCATTAGTTTGACACTTTTATGAAGACCAAATTAATGATATATAGACAGTATATATCATTCTTTAACAATATGATTAAAATTACATACAGGGCTCAGACTTGTCTGTTGTGGATCAGTCAAAAACTGATCTACAAACTGTTATGAATTAAGTAAAATCATGCTATTACGGTCAGTTTTAAAGCTGCTTTAATTTCCATAGTAGTATTTCATGAATTCTGTTGTACTTTCGCTGAAATTAAGTTTAAACCATAACTGAAAAGGTTTTTACCCTCTACTAGTAGCTGACATGAAGTCTTATCATCAATGGCATCACAAATGTATGTGTCTTCATCATCAGAGTCCACGTCGGTAATGGTGAGCTTCCTGTAGATGTCCTCACTGGTGATCTCGTGCTTTTTGGTGGGTTTGATCTCCGACTTGTTCTTGTACCATGTGACTTTAGCATTGGCCCGTGACACCTGACACTCTAAGTAAGCGCGGTGTTTGTACATGGCAATTTTGTCTCTCAGTTTCTTCACAAATTTGACAGGCAGTTCTGTAATGATTATAAAGGGGGCTTAGGGAATCTACAGATTGTTAGAAAACATTAGAAATGCTACACAGCCCAGGCTGTAGTTCATTAGTCTGATGCAAAATACATGCAGATTTGTCAAACTTATTTCTACAAACCTTTAACCTTCAGTTTAGCATTTGAAGAGGCCTTCTCAGCCGTAAACTTGATTTCACCCGCATCCTCAGCCTTTACAGATTTGAAGAGTAGAACATATGTTCTTCCTAAAACAGAAAGTTTTAAATGAGCTTTGATCTGCGACTTTGGGCATTAGTAAAAAGAAAATGGTCATTCTGTTCATCAAAGGGAACTTCAATCATAAAATCATGGCTTGCAATACTGTTCTGCATATATTTCTATAAGTACACCGAAGCTTTCAAAAAGATATAACCATCACAGTCAATACAGTTCAACTCACCTTCCTGCCTCATTTTTATGTTCTCTCCAGCTTTAAGTTTGGCATCTCCTTTGTGCCACTGAGCCTCCACCTCATCATGAGAAACCTCACAGACAAATGATGCACTCTCTTTCTCTGTCACCTCCACGTCCTGTAGTGGCTTCACTATTTTAATATCTCTCGCTGCAAGAATTTAGGTATAAACATTAAATTAAGTGACACCTAAATATTTTCAGTAGTGTTTAAATGTACCACCCAAGGTCATTTATTTTTACCTTGCACAGTGAGCTTGGCTGAAGTATTGTCGTCTGTTGTTCTACATATGTACAGGCCCTGGTCCTCATAGGCACACTTGTGGATGAGAAGTGTGCGCTTGTTGGCCTGGGAATGGATACCGTATTTCTTTCCTGGCTTCAATTCCTCATCATTCTGATGGAGCAATTGCATTAACATATTCTCTCACTTGTCACATATTTACTAATATATTTTACAGCATTGATATGAGACTGCGCAATTTATTTTTTTTTTTAATAATTTTAAATGAAATTACTATACCTTAAACCACTTGACTTCTGCGTTTGCCCTTGACACCTCACATTCAAAAGTGACTTTCTCTTTTTCAGGAGAACTGATGTCTCGTAGAGGTTTGAGGATCTTTGCAGCAGGCTCTGCATGCATCACACACAAATAATTATAACAGTGTTTAAATGACAAACATCATAGAATTTATGACACATTAAACATAAACATACTGTATTACACCCTTTTCTTTGGCTAAACATCAAGAACCCAAACACACACACTCACCTGTCACAATTAGTTTGCCAGAAGTATGGACATCTTCAGCTTGAAAGGTAATAGCTCCACCATCACTTATCTTCAGCTGGGACATAGTCAAGCAGTGCTTGTTTCCCAGTGATGTTATAATGATATTTGGTCCTGTCTTCAATTTCATTCCATCTTTGCTCCAGGAACCTTCTACATCAGCCTTGCTGAGCTCCACCTCCATAGTGACAGTCTCTTTTTCTTGTACTTTCATCTCTTTGAGACCTTTTACTACCTGAATCTTCTTAACTGAATGGTAAAAAAAAAAAGAATTGGAATGAAAATCTACAGACTAGATAAAATACTTGTTAATAGTTGTTAATGACTTTCATAGTGGATTTATTTACTAGGTTGCATATAGTCATAATTTATGCATCATTGCAAACAGTAAAGAAATGAAAATATAAGTGAAAGTGTAACATAACAACAGAAGCCATACTCTCCACTGAAAGTTTGGCCTGGGTCTTGTCATCTAGGGTTTCACATGAGTAATGGCCTCTGTCAGCATATGCCACATTCTTGAGGACCAAACTCTGCTTGGCACCATCCACATGGATCTCTAGATTTCCTCCTTGCTGTAGTACCACACCGTTCTTCATCCACTTCACATCTTTTGAGGGCTTACTCAGCTCCACTTCCAGTCGAACTGTGTTCTGTTCCTGCACAGTCACATCTGAAAGCTTCTTATTGAAGGTGACAGGAAGCTCTGTAAGACATTGATATATCTGTATTGAGAAACAGGTAATATGTTTGCTTATTTGTTCCATTATGATTTACAGTAACCCTTACGTTGTACTTGGAGTGTGGCTTTGCTCACTTTCCCCTCGGCATCAACACTGATCTCTCCTGCATCCTCCTGAGTGACTGCCGTAATAGTGAGGGAGTGGCTGCTTCCACCTTGAGCAATCTTAAATTTGGGACCAGCTGTTATGGGAACATCATTACGCAGCCATCTTACACTCACATCAGGTGGTGTGATGGAGCATTTGAAGATAGCATCTTTGCCTTCATTTGCAACAACATTGTTCAGCTTGGTGGTGAACCGCACCAGACGTGGCGCTGTGGGGAATTAGATTAAAGTGGTAATTAAAGACATCTATCATTTTTACTTATAACAAGCCTCAATTGATGACTTTCAGAAATTTTAACAAATGGTTCTTACCTTTAGTGGTGACTTTCGTGGAGGTCTTGTCATCTTTACATTCGCAACTGTACTCCCCTTCATCCTCTTGAGCCACAGCAGAGACGGTCAATGTGCAGTTGGTGCCATCAGTGCGGATGCTGAATCTGCCACCTGGTTTAACTTCTTTGCCATTATGTTTCCAAACGATATTACCTGTGGCTTTGTTAAGGCTGCAGGTAAGTGTCATGGTACTTTCTAGTACTGCAGACATCGGCTGAAGTGGAACCACAAATTTTAACAGCGCCTCTGTGGTGATTAAAATGAAAGGAATATTTTAATTACTTTTTTATCAATTATATTTTGGTGCTTTTAAACTAATTTTAAATATATAATTGTATTATTTCAACTTTATTCAAAAATATTACAAAAAAACTGACTTTTGGGAAATTTAACAACTTAAATTATTTATACTTTTTTAGCTTTGAAACTGCAAATAAGCATTTACCTTTGACCTGAACTTTGAAATCCACCTTGTCATCAGCTGACTGACAGGAATAAGTGCCAGTGTCTTTGGATTCTGAGGACTTGACAATTAGGATGCGTGAACGACCTTCCTGTTTCATCTCATACTTTGATCCATCTTTTAGTTCCACTCCATCCTTGAACCACTTAACACTACAACTCTCTGACATAACCTCAGTTTTTAAAATAACTTTTTCAGCTGATTCAAACATCACAGTTTCTTTTGTCATAGATGCCTTTTGAAATTTAGTTGCAACATCTGGGGACAAAATAAGAAATATTCCCTAAATGGTGACTATGTTCTGGAGGAAGACAGAAGTTTGTGGACTATAGAATTCCAAGGTCTTACCTTCCACCTGAATCTTAAAGGACAGTTTTTCAGTCCCAGCTTCACAGGTATATTCTCCAGCATCCTTCTTTTCTACATTCTCCACCACAAGCTGACGGGTCTTGCCCTTTGAGTCCATGTGTACAGTCTTACTGGAGCTTAATTGCTTGCCATCTTTAAACCATTTCACCTCAGTCTTGAGGTCAGAAACTTCACAGCTCAATGTGGCTCTATGGGAGGCAGAAACCTTGACTTCTTTCTGATAAGAGTCTTTGTTGGTGAAGGCAGCTTTGGACTCTAAATAGGAGGCAAAACTAGCTTATTTCAATCAAAGAGTTTAGTTTGCCCGTTTTTGAAAATAATCAATAATAATAATAATAATAATAATAATAATAATTTAATTGAGTCACTGTGATCTTTTAAATAAAATGAGGCAAAACATTGGAAAGTTGTTCTTACCTTCTACCTGAATTTTAAAGGCCAGTT
>CAIGQQ010034268.1:542132-563723 GCA_903798035.1 Danio albolineatus
TCCACGATCAGCTGGCGTGTCTTGCCCTTTGACTCTATGTGGACAGTCTTACTAGAGGTCAACTGTTTTCCATCCTTGAGCCATTTTGCTTCAGTCTTGGTGTCAGAAACTTCACAGCTTAGTGTGGCTTTTTGGGAAACTGCTACTTTGACTTCCTTCTGATAAGAGTCTTTGTTGGAAAAGACAGCTTGAATATCTAGTTGGGCAGACATAGATCCAATATTAGAAAACAATATATATATGCGAGTAAATATATTACATAAAATTAGAGACATCAAATACTACGAAACAAGGATATTCTCCATACCTGTAACCTGGATTTTAAATGCAAGTTTCTCATTTTCAGCTTCACAGGTATATTCACCAGCATCCTTCTTCTCCACATTCTCCAAGATTAGCTGACGGGTCTTGCCCTTCGACTCCGTGTGGACAGTCTTACTAGAGCTCAACAGTTTTCCATCCTTGAGCCATTTCACTTCAGTCTTGGTATCATAAACTTCACAGCTTAGTGCGGCTTTCTGGGAAACTGCTACTTTGACTTCTTTCTGATAGGTGTCCTTGTTGCTAAATGCAGCTTTAATGTCTGGTTGAGCTTTGGACAGTTTCAGAAAACAGCATTTTTTGAGTAAATAAATTTCAGTCAAAATGATATACAGAATACTGAGCAAGGACTGGATGCTTGAAAATGTAGGAAATAAATCCTAACTTTTAAATCTATCCAGAAAAAAAGGGCACTGAAGTTTAAAACTTGTTTTTGTTTTTTTTAAACCACTGGAAGAAAACATAAAATAATGTGTACTTTTAAATGTATAAACTTAAAACCATAATAGTTTATTACATTTATGATATTTTTCATTAGATAATTTTTAAAAAATGGAAATGGAGAGTCAACAGACAAACACCAGAATGTTTTCATACCTGCCACCTGAATTTTGAAGGCCAGTTTCTCATTTCCAGCTTCACAGGTATATTCTCCAGCATCCCTCTTCTCTACATTCTCCACCACAAGTTGACGGGTCTTGCCCTTGGACTCCATGTGAACAGTCTTACCGGAGCTCAACTGCTTTCCATCCTTAAACCATTTCACCTCAGTCTTGATGTCAGAAACTTCACAGCTCAGTGTGGTTTTTTGACTGGCTGAAACCTTTACTTCCTTTTGATAGGAGTCCTTGTTGAAGACAGGGGCTTGAATGTCTTGCAGAAATAAACATTTAGGAATGTAGCATCAGAAACTGCATTCAGTTTTTTTTTTTTTTACACATTTCTCTGCCCATGTTTAATTAAGTCACTGTGATCTTTTAAATAAAATAAGGCAAACCATTGGAAAGTTGTTCTTACCTTCTACCTGAATTTTAAAGGCCAGTTTGTCATTTCCAGCTTCACAGGTATATTCTCCAGCATCCTTCTTCTCCACATTCTCCACGATCAGCTGGCGTGTCTTGCCCTTTGACTCTATGTGGACAGTTTTACTAGAGGTCAACTGTTTTCCATCCTTGAGCCATTTCACTTCAGTCTTGGTGTCAGAAACTTCACAGCTTAGTGTGGCCTTTTGGGAAACTGCTACTTTGACTTCCTTCTGATAAGTGTCTTTGTTGGAAAAGACAGCTTGAATGTCTAGGGCATAAATAAGAATTTAGAAATACTGTATCTGGAACTTGATACAAGAATTTAAACTCTGTTTCTTCCATGTTTGACTTGGGGCGTACTCACACTATGATATCCAAACCGTGCTCAGGCCCGTTTCCTAGATCATTTGAGAATTGTGAGTGCTCTGAATCGGGCTCAGGCACGGTTCAGTTGGCCGGCCTTGGCCCAGTTGGAATAGGTGTGCCTGAGCGAGGTTCACTTGGGCTTTGGCGATGTACGCTTGTAGTGTGAATGCAAAGTGCGCCTGAGCCCGAAACATAACGTCACATTTATGGGACTGTTTCAGATGTGTTTATCAATCATTCTTACTGTTTAATGAACGGAAACTGTCACCGCATGACAGCTGCACCTTTAGCAAACCTCATAATACCTGCAGCACAAGGACTTTGATTGTTTATGAGCGTCAAAAGTGGTTGATCTGTTCTGTGAAATATTTGAATGCATGTCACTGTATCCCAAACAACTAAAATGATATAATGATATAAAGAAATCTCCACTGTGCTAAGCGAGAGGGCTTCTTAAATTGAACAGCTCATCATTGATGATGCAAGCGTGCTGAGGCCTGAATGCAATGAGTGCAGGCCGTTAGGGGAGACGAGAGGAGGCACAAGTGTGCTTTGGCCCAGTTTAAGGCAACTGTACATTAGTGCGAGTACGCTCTTAGTTGTTGAAACCTCTTACCTTCTACCCGAATCTTAAAGACCAGCTTTTCATTTCCAGCTTCACAGGTATATTCTCCAGCATCCTTCTTCTCCACGTTCTCCACAATCAGCTGACGGATCTTTCCCTTTGACTCCAGGTGGATAGCCTTACTGGAGCTCAGCAGCCTGCCATCCTTGAACCATTTCACCTCAGTCTTGATATCAGAAACTTCACAGCTTAGTGTGGCTTTTTGGGAAACTCCTACTTTGACTTCCTTTTGATAAGAGTCCTTGTTGGAAAAGACAGCTTGAATGTCTGGAGCAGAAATCAGAAGTTTTAAATGCTGTATTAGAAACTGCATTCAGTTATTTAAACTTTGTTTCTGGCATACTTAAGTCATTAAAACCACTTACCTTCCACCCGAATCTTAAAGACCAGCTTTTCATTTCCAACCTCACAGATATATTCTCCAGCATCCTTCCTCTCCACATTTTCTAGCACCAGTTGTCGGCTCTTTCCTTGTGCCTCCATGTGGACAGTCTTGCTGGAGTTCAACTGCTTGCCGTCCTTGAACCATTTCACCTCAGTTTTGGCATCAGAAACTTCACAGCTCAATGTGGCCTTCTGGGAGATTGAAACCTTCACCTCCTTTTGATAAGATTCTTTGTTGGCGAAAGCAGCTCGTGTTTCTAAAAATGTTTTAGTGAAACAGCAAAAAAGGACGCAGTTTTAAAATATCTACAGAAAGAACAAAAACATTATTACTGGTTGCCCAATAATACTTGCTCTGTACATTTCCCCAACATTGATCTAGAATAGTTTTTGAGATAACAGCAAATCTTCACCTAAACAACAGCTGTATTGTAAGGACAATTAATGTCCTCAGTAAGATCTGACACTGGCATGATAAATGACATTTTTAACTTTACTATAACTTATACGAGGCAGGTATAACTTTTAATTTTACTTATTAAATCATTTATTAGCTGGAGTAGCATTTAGCGTTTAGCTTCACTTCAAGTTATGACATTAATTAGGTATTGTGGCATGTCTGATTAATCCTGCTCATTTAAATTTTAAGTTTTATACTAATTAGTGCACAGTCTTACCTTTTATCTTGACCAGGAATGTCATTTTGTCCTCTGCCGTCTCACACGAGTAGTGTCCTTCATCGCTCTGCTTAGCACCCCTGATGACCAGCTTCCTTTGCGTCCCCTGAGAAATAAAAGTTGTCCTCTTGTCCTCCGTTATTTCTGTCTGTTCTTTCTTCCACACAACAGCGGTTCCAGTAGAAGCAACCTCACAGCTCAACACCACATCGCCCACCAGAGCGTCACTCTCCTGGGGCTGAGCCCTCGGCTTGTTAACAAACTTAGCTGGTTCTTCTGTTAGGGGAAAATAGAGGATTAGTTGCCACACCTCGCTGTGATTTTAACAGCAGTAGGAATAGAAGAAATAGAATAGTATTTGTACAAAATAAAATGTGCTTTTAGAAGTATGAAAAAAGGTTTGTAATTGATCTTTTAAATTCTTGTATTAGATTGTTTTTCTGGGTTCAGTTGCTTAAATAATGTTAAACTTGGAATTTGATTTTTTTTAAATATACCAGCACAAAGCATCAAAATATTGCAAGTATCTAAAATAAATACTAAATTAAACCGTCATTTGTGTCCATATAGATTTATATCCTGTATAGTGATATTAAGGGTGTCACGGTGGCGCAGTGGGTAGCATGATCGCCTCACAGCAAGAAGGTCGCTGGTTCGAGGACTGGCTGGGTCAGCTGGCATTTCTGTGTGGAGTTTGCATGTTCTCCGTGTTAGCGTGGGTTTCCTCCGGGTGCTCCGGTTTCCCCCACAGTCCAAAGACATGCGGTACAGGTGAAATAATTAAGCTGAATTGGCCGTAGTGAATGTGCGTGAATGCAGGAATGCATGGGTGTTTCCCAGTGTTGGGTTGTGGCTGGAAGAGCATTCACAGTGTAAAACATATGCTGGATAAGTTGGCGGTTCATTGCACTGTGTCGACCCCTGATTATTATTGAAGGGACTAAGCCGAAAAAAATAAATGAATGAATAGTGACATTAATAATGTTGAGTGTATACATGTAGATGATTGTCACACCAAAGCATATTGATACATCAGAGTGCATGAGTGCTAAACAGATTTGACAAATCATCCTTCCAAACCTCCTGTTGAGTAGCCCAATCCCAGCTGCCCTGCCTGTCCACACTGACTGCATACATAGTTTATCCATTCAGAACTTTCAGTACTAAACACTAATTTCTCAGAAATAATGAAGTTGATTGAGGTCTTGGAAAATTGTAATCTCCATACAGTACACTGCAAACATTCCACACCTTATTGTTTAGTTTCCTATTATTTGGCATTATTCTTCACTGTCAATACAATTTTAAGTTGTTCATATATATGTAAATGAAGCAATATTTATTTTAAACATTAAATATAAATGGTCACTTTTAAGAAATTACAGATAAATAAAAGTAGGTGAAAGAAGCGAAAAGTTATATTTTACCTTTAAGGGCAAGTTGGACAGACATTTTATCACCATCACAGATGCATTCATAGATGCCAACATCCTCTTGATCCACATTGTGGATGGTCAGTATGCGTTTGCGATCCACACTTGTGGCTTCATACTTTTTACCCATCCGTAGCTCCTTCCCATTCTTCGTCCAAACAACCTGCAACACAGACATTTATTCGATATTTGGAGTTTGTCCATTTTGTATATAATATAAAATACATTCCACATGAAATCTGCTACTGCATGGACAATGTAATTTAAACTGTCAACAGCAATACAAACTTACAGTACAGTTTACTGTAGATTTTTTTTATGTTGTTAAAATTTTTTTTAAACTGTTACCTGGACATTTGAATTGGAGACTTCTGTGTGCATCTGAGCAGTGGAGTACATGCTGAAAGTGAACACCTCAACCTGAGAAGACTTGTTGGTGAATCGTGCAGATGCAGCTAGATAAGATCAAGAAGAAAAATATTAGGAACACTGTCAACGTTGATCCCATTTAAGTTTTCAAAAGTCCATGCATTCTTACCTTTCACACTAAGTGTGGCAACGCTCTGGGATCCTCCACCCACAAACTTGACCTGTGCCCCATTTAGTGCCATGGAGACTTCCCTGATGACCAGAGTATGTGTGGTCTTTGAGCGTGTGATTAAATACTCAGATCCACTTCGGATCATTTGGTCATTTATGGTCCAGGTGCCAGAACATATAGCAGAGAGCTCCACTGTAAGTGTGGCTTCTTCACCTGCATGTGCAGTGCAATTCACCAGGCCTGTCTTCACTGACGCTGTGGGTTCTGATCAAATAAATTCCAGCATATTTATATGAATAAACTGATTACATTTTTTGGGGTTTTGTATATGATGAATGTCAACAGCAATCAACCAAAGCCTTTCTCACCAAGGTAAAACGTTCCAGGAACTTCCAAGTAGGCACTTTGACCAAAATCATTGACCGCCGAGATACGGAACTGATAGCTTGTCTCCTCTAGGACTTCAGTGATGGTGTATTTAGTAGTAGATACAGTTGTAGTAGTGACCTTTACCCAGGTTTGGGCTCCCACCTTCCTGCGCTCCACAATATAACCGGTGATGGGTACAGGCCGCTCACTGTCCGGTGGAGACCAACACAGTGTGATTGACGAATCTGTCTTGTTTTGCACTATTGGCTCAACTGGGGGATCTGGAGGATGTTTCCTTGGGGCTGGGGTCAATGTTTAAATTATTGTTATTGGAGATAAAAGAAACAATCTTTCTACTGTAAATGCAAAAACAAATGTACTCAGGGTTCCCATGGGTCATGGAATTTTAAAAAGTCCATTCCAGACATTGAAAGTCAGGAAGGTAATTTTCTTTTGTCCTATTCATTAAATATCATAGATTTTTGTTGCATAACACTTTAGTTTTCATTTATAAAAATGTAATTTTTCTATACATTAACGATAAAAAGAAGTACTGTGTCACACATATTGTTACGGTTAGGCTATTTTTCATGCACTGGCAGTCACTGAAGTCAAATGCAGTCACCAGACTGTACATGTTTTAGAAGGCTACTGTAACATTCATTTATTCATTTTCTTTTCGGCTTAGTGTCTTTATTAATCAGGGGTCGCCACAGCAGAATGAACTTATCCAGCACGTTTTAAACAGCGGATGGCCTTCCAGCTGCAACCCAACACTGGGAATAAGGCTAACATGCCAGAATAAAATACATTTTAAGAGGTTTGGCTTTAAAATAACCACTTCAAAGACTGCAAACAGGGCTCGACAATAAGGACTGCCCGATGGCCCGGGGCCAGCGTGCGACACGCTCGGGCCAGTATACAGAAGTGTTACTGGCCCGTTCGGGTGCCTTGTCACTAACGTTTGGCAGCGACTGTCTGTCAATAGCGTGCAAATACAATCTTAGGGTGCTTTCGCACATAGATGTTTGTTTCGGAATATGTCTCGTTTCCCCTGTTAGCGCCGTTCGATTGGCGTTTGTGAATCCAGCAATCACGCTCGGATCCGCGCCAAATCAATCAGTCCGAGATCGCCAGAATGAGGTGGTCTCTGCTCGATTGAGCGGATCGATTGTCGTGAGAAAACAAAACTATCCAAAGAAGTAGTGACCCAGGCTATATCATAGTGTATTAAGATTGTGTAATAGCCATGTATACGGCTATATGAATAGAGAATTCATCCCTACCGGCAAATATGCGCTTCATGTCTTAAACGAAAGTGAAAGCATGCTGAAATATTACAGAGTGCTGATTATCCGTTAGGAAAATTGACCGAAGTTACCATCTGATAATTTTTCCACATTTTAATCTTATAATGTGTTATATTGGGCCAATTGTTTTGTTCATTTCTGCACTGACAGCGGGAAAGAAAAATCAGCATTGATCTCCTTCATGATCTGATGCAGTCAGTTCTGTTATTTCTGTTATTTCTGCAATCTGTTATTTCTCTCATTAATTTAAGCCTATAATGCATAATCCTAGCCAACGTTTCTTTAATAGATTAATTAATTCAATAGATTTTTACAAAACGTGACAACCGAAATGATGCTCTGTTTGAAAAAAGTCTGACCTCTCGGATTTATACTTGGTGAAGGTGTCTGTGGGTGTCAAAATTAAAGTATTTTCGCTTATAAAATATTATATACACAACTGGTCAAAAGTTTGGGGTCAGTATGATTGTTAAATATTTAAAAAAAAACTTCTCCTGCTCACCAAGGCTGCATTTATTTCATCATAAATACAGTACACACAGTAAAATGTTATTGCACTATAAGATAACTGTGTAAAAGTAGTTCATCATTTAATTGAATAATTTATTCCAGTGATTTTAAAGATGAATTTTCAGCTTCATTACTCCAGTCATCAGAGTCACGTGATGCGTCAGAAATCACTCTAATATTAATTATTATTGTTGTTATTATTATTATTATTAATGGTAATAGTAATAAAAGCAATAATGACTGGAGTAAGAAATTTATTTGAAACTACATACTATAAGAAAGCGGTTAATTAAATTTGTAATAAATATTTAACAATTATTATAATTTTGTTACATTTAATAAATAATAAAACTGACCCCAAACTTTTGACCGGTATCATATTCATGCATATATATATATATATATATATATATATATATGCGCCTCGGCATTTCTGTGTGGAGTTTGCATGTTCTCCCCGTGTTCGCGTGGGTTTCCTCCGGGTGCTCCGGTTTCCCCCACAAGTCCAAAGACATGTGGTACAGGTGAATTGGGTAAGCTAAATGGTCCGTAGTGTAAGAGTGTGATTGAGAGTGTACGGATGTTTCCCAGAGATGGGTTGCAGCTGGAAGGGCATCCACTGCGTAAAACAAATGCTGGATAAGTTGGCGGTTCATTCCGCTGTGGCAACCCCGGATTAATAAAGGGACTAAGCCGATAAAGAAAATGAATGAACAATTGTATTTTTTTTTATTGTCAGTTGTATTAAAAAAAGTTAGGCTGAATAAAAAGGGCAGGTATTACAATTATGTTTGGCTTTTGAAACATTATTTACAATACTGTATGTGGCTAAGAAATAGCTATTAACTTTTTTTTGGTGGGGCCAGTGAAAATTTTGGCAGGGCAAGTAAAGATCTGAACCACTGGCCCGACCGTGCCAGTAGAAAAAATCCTTAGCGTTGAACCCTGCTGCAAGTTAAAAAAAGATGAGAGAAAAGCTACTGTACATGTAAAATACTGTACAAGTAAAACTTCTATCAAGTATAGGAATCTGTCCACTTTATAGCCACACAAAAACAATAAGTTCTAAGATTTAGAAAAAAATCTATATAAATCTAAAATTATCAATTGCATTTCTCATGGCGGCTATTGAAGGTTATGCAAAATGATTCCATCAAAAATTATTTTAACATAGTATTTTAATGGTTACTACACAAGGACAACCATGTCCCATTTTCCCGTTCATTAGACATCATGGAAATTCAGCTTTGTATTCAGTGAATGTCAGGCATAAGTTGGGGAAATTATTATTTGGCTTAAAATGGGAACCCTGTGTACTGAATTGTTGGAATATACCACTTTAGAGACCACATAGTTGTCAAACAATTTAATCTGATTTATGTGGTAGTTTATAACAATTTCTAACGGAAGTAGTAAAATCCTGTCAAAAGCTTGTAGTTTGATGTACAAAGGTATTCACCTGTCACAGAGAAGCGGGTGGAGGTCTTGCAGTCATGGGCAATAAAGGCTACCTCGCCTGAGTCCTCTGCAGTACATTCACGGATGGTCAGTGTGTACTGTCTGTTAATGCGGGCGATAATTATTCGGGAGTCCTCTTTCAGCCTCTCCCCATTCCTGGTCCAGTATGCATCATCTACTGGTTTTTCCAGCTCCACACAGAAGATAACAGTGTCACTAACTGGCACCACTGTCCTCCTTGGTAGCTTTTTAGTGATGTTGCCTGAAAGTGCAGAGAAGATTCACTTTTGTTAAAGAATATTAAAGGTTAAAAAATATCCTTATACAGTAGGTAACATAATTTGAATGTGTGGTAATTGGCTTAGAGAGTTTACCCAGCACTGTAAGTTCTGCCACGGTTCGACTGCCTTCATTCATCTCACAGATGTAGACAGCATCATCGTTGGTGGTAACATTGCGAATAGTCAGACGGCGCAGGGTACCCTCCTCATCCATACGGTATTTGGTGTTTTGCTCCAAGCGGGTTTCCTCCATGAACCAGCTAGCCTTTGTGTTTGACACTGGCACCTCACACTGCAAAGTTGCTGTTTCCTTTTCCTTCACCTCAACATCCTGCAGCTTTTTCTTGAATGGAATCTTTGGCTCTGGCAAGGAGATGTCAATATAATGAATATACATCAAGTTATATTTGGTTTTGAAAATTAACCAGAGTAAAAAAATTTACCAGATTAAAGAGACCTAAATGATGTGATGAACATATATGAGTAAATTTAAAAGTTGATCTCACAAGAACCAATTAACAAACCATACTCTTAACAAACTACTCATGGTCAGTCAATCATGCTTATCCTATGTGTGTGTTTTTAGGTTGTGTCTGAGAGATCATGTAGGGTTTTCTTTTATATATTTTACATACACAGTATATTGCCATGAAACCGCTAACAGTGCCCAAGCAACAAGCAAACCAAGTAATAAGACAAAAATAAAGCTGTATCAGATAAAATGATTTTTTTTCTGACATTCATATGTTGTTTAATTGTGTATTCAAATATACCTTTACCAGCTTTAGGTGAATCATCTGAAATTTGAACATGTTTACTTGAAATAAGCCTTAAATGTCATGAACTTCACACTCTTAATCCCTACACATGGATGTCACTGCACTTTGTACTGCAATGGTGGACTGGTATTCGGCTAGGTTTCTGTGACCTTTCTCTAAGGTGCCTGTGGCATGAGAGTCAAGACTAAGACACATGAACAAGGTACCACAACATTATTGCTACACTTCTGGATAAAATTAGAAATCTTCATATAGAAAAAATATACATCTGAGAAAGTCATTAATTAAATCTTAAGTCTACTAGCTAGTACTACCTAGTCTACTTTGCAAAAAATGGATACAAAATAGTATTTCAAACCCTGAAAATGTCACTTGGAAAGACACCCAGATAACAGTGTCAAAAGAGATTTTGTAACTAGCCATCACAACAACTGTGTGCTAATCATCACCAGCAGAAAATAGGTGTAATGCTACACCCTGTTTGAACACTTCCAAGCACTTTGCTAAGCAGAGACAGAGCTGGAAGTTAAAGATGACTGTCATTAGTTGATAAAATTTCAAATTAAAGGTTGGTGATTTAATAGGGCCAGCTGCTATGAAAAACATGATCATTATTGTGCTGACATCAGGAGTCCTATCTGCCAGATGTCAAAATCTACAGCATGACGAGAGTATGAGTTTGTAAACTCTTATGCAGTTCTGATGGGAAATTTAAGTCCTGTCTGTTCTTTCATATTTAACTTAGATGCATTTTGCGCACATTATTCATCACTTTTTGCACTTTACTAGTCTGCAATAGCAGTTGGAAAAGGGTTTGTTCATCCAAAAATGAAAATTTACTCACTATTAAGTAGTGCATAACCCGTAAATAGTTCTGAGCCTTGTTGAATACAAAAGATATATTTAAAAAAGCTGAAAACATCCATTGTAGGAAAATTAAATATTATGGAAGTCAATTGTTACAAGTTTCTAGCTTTTTCAAAATATCTTCTTTTGTCTTCAACAGAAGAACAAAAGTCAAACATGTTTGGAGCAAGTGAAAGGTGAGTTTCAGTTTTAAGTGAACTATCTCTTTAAGGTGAGACAAGCATTATTCTTACCTTTTACAATCACTAGTACAGCACTATAGGTTTGTCCAGCCAGGTTGGATGCATTGCAGGTGTACAGACCATTATCGCTCTGCTTGCAGTAGAGCACCTTGAGGATGAAATTCTCCGCCTGGTCCTCATACATAACATGCCTACGGCCTTCGCTGATGTTTGTCCCATCCTTTCTCCATATGATCTGAGGCTTGGGATGACCTGTGACAAAACAGCTGAGCTTCGCATGTTTTCCCTCAGTCACAGTGCAAGTGCGGGTGAAAACACCTTTCGGCAACATGCTGGTTAATGCCGAAACCCTTTGCTCTTGATCCCTGGCCAGTCCTAAACTTCCAAGTTTCTCTGTAATCTTGGTAGACGATGATGTGGTTGAGGAACTTTCTGTGGTGCGGTAGAAAGAGATGTCTGTTCGCATCTCTTGTTTCCGCTTTTGCATGTGTGAAAGGAGGGATGTGCTTTTGTCTGCATTCAGGAGATGAGTGTCTTGAAGATCCACTACCAGGGCTGCAGCAGATTGAGCTCGACCCATGGAGTTTTGCACGCGACAGTTGTAGGTGCCACTGTCCAAGCTCCTAACGCTCTGGATCCTCAAAGAGCTGGAATCACTTTCTGAAGTAATCTTTATGCGGTTGGTTTCACCCAGGTAGCGGCCATCCTTTTCCCAGTCAAAGTTGGGTGCTGGATGGGCAGACACCTTGCAATAAAAGGTAACATCACCTCCCAAACCCACACGGGTAGAGACAGGTTTCACTGTAAACACTGGGGCACGCTCCACCACAGTTTCCGGCAGTCCTACCTTCAGGGTTACAGCTGCATATGCCTCTCCAACATTGTTCTTGGCACGGCACATGTACTGGCCACTGTCTTCTAGCGTTAGATCATAGATGGTAAGTCGATAAATATCCCCATCCTCGACGGTTTTAAATCGGCCTCCTGCAGAAATACGCAGTTTTTCTTTCTCCCAGGTGACTACAGGTACAGGGTTTCCCACAATAGTGCAGCTAAGAGATGCATCCCGTCCCACGCACAAAGAGAAGGCCTTGGGTCGAGTTAGGAAGCGAGGAGCTCCGCCAAATAGATTCTGATCCATTACTGCTTTCTGTAGAGATTAAACAACACACTTTAGATATTTGTTTTGTTTTATGCATAGAGGAGAAACCTTTTTTTTTATTTGAACTTAGTCTTTCTTGTTACTTGTCAATTTTCTTGTAGAGGTTAATTGCTGAAGTTTTTATCTGGAAAAACAGTGTTATAATCATTCATTCTCCTTCGGCTTAGTCCCTTGTTTATTAGGGATTGCCACAGTGGAATAAACCACCTACTATTCTTGCAGGTTTTACACAGCGGATGCCCTTCCAGCCGCAACCAGTATTTGGAAAGACCCATAAACTCTATCATTCACACACACACATTCATACACTATGGCCAATTTCGTTCTTACAATTCCCCTGTAGCACATAGACTGTGAGGGAAACCGGAGCACCTGGAGGAAACCCATATTAACACAGGAAAAACATGCAAACTTTAGACAAAAATGCCAACTGGCCCAGCCGGGACTCGAACTAGCAACCTTCTTGCTGTGAGGTAACAGTGCTAACCACTAAGCCACAGTGCCACCTATCATGATATTGATTTTTAAAAATTATTACCTTAACAGGTATAATAACCTAAAATACCTAGTGCATTTATGTTACCGTCTGTCCGGCGCTACAGAGCACCGAGCACAAAAACAGCCAGACACAAAAAAAGTTTCTTTCCTCAGGCCATCTACCTCATGAACAGTTAAATATTTCCCTATTGTGCAATAAACGTGCAATACTTTCTCATACGCACTTGTACACAGCACCTTATAACAATATACAATGCAATACTTCTTACGCATCTGTACACAGCACCTTATAACCTGTATATTTATAACAAATTCGTACATACATTTCAACATCCAGATCTTGTTGGACTGACTGCATCTCTGTTTAATGTCTATCGTCTTCTTTTTTAATATTTATTCTGTGTTGCCACTTGTCACTTTATGTACACTGGAAGCTTCTGTAGCCAAAGCAAATTCCTTGTGTGTGTGAAGCACACTTGGCAATAAAACTGATTCTGATGTATATGTTTATGCTTTATTGTATATATTCAGAGTAAATAATTACATTTTAAATAAATTAATTTGTAAAAGGTTGATAATGTACAATAGATTACACTTCACATTAGTAAATGCTATTGCATTAAAATCATCAGTTAGAAATTAATCATAATTAGTTATGATTAAGTTATTACCTATTATGAATTAATTATATAATACGACATATAAAATTATGACTTTATGCTTTTGCAGTTGTCATTACATTGACACAAGTTAAATTATCTGATGTAAACAAATGAAGCCTTACTGTTCAGTTAACAAACAAATAGGCCTATAAACTGTCACAGCATTTTCAGTTGTAAGTCAGATTAGCATGTAAAAATTAACTGAATATTGAATATTGTATTATCAATTTGAGATTACATTGTTTCACATAATTGCACCCTTTCAGCTTTACTTGCTGCTGAAGTCCAGGATATATTTCTGGAAAGCTACTTCTGAAATTAGCACACTCTACTGTAAGTCAGATTGGATAAAAAAGGTTCACTAATGACAAATAACCATGTCAAGAAGGATCCTAAAATAGACATTTTGAGAAATGAGAGATGCCTACATTTAGAGATGCTCACTCAAAGCTTTCCTGTTTCCCACCATGCATTTGTAATGATGCTAGTTTGTTGAAGGAGTTAAGTCTATAAAACTAAATAAGAAGCATTAAAACAAGTTTGAGACTCCATGTTGTTCTTTGACATTACACAAGCACCCATATACTTAATGTCACAGTTGTACACAAAACGCTTTCATGAAGGTAATTTAAAAACAAATGAAAATAAATAAATAAAACTGTCTAATGCAGGACAGGCCACTAATAAATTAATTTGGCCCACTTTCCCCACAATATAAAGGCTGTGAATTTTAAGGTTTAGGGCTATACCAGCTACCTCAAAACAAAATGAAGTTTAACAACAGGTTATTAAAACTAACATTGTCCACTTTAGGCAGAACTTACAATGACAAATGCCAAACAATTAGGAAACTATAAACTAAACATAAATAATTTCGAATTAATGACTCTTTAGAAAGTAAAAAGTTCGAAAACTTACATGGATCTCCAACAAGGTTATCTAGCTAAACATTTAGTGAAGCTTTGCTGAGGTGAAATTTCACTATAACGAATTTAAACAAAAGGATGTTGGTCTTTGAAAAGCATGACATTTGCCATCTATGACACCTCACTCCCCTGAGCTGCCTGTCCCAAAAATAACCTCAGCTGTCGGCCTCAGTCTGCAGTATGTCCATTTGTAGAAGAGATCAGACCTGCTGTGTGATAGGACATGTATGTTTTTGTCAATGGCATGTCCTATTAAATTTATTTTGAATGAACAACAGCAACGCTTTCCTATGCGTGGGAACGTTGCTCTCCTTCTAATTATACTAAATCTAATGAAACAATGCAAAAATAATACGTATACGTAATATATTAAAACGTATATATTAAATCGTTGTAATTAAGCAATCTCACTTAAAAATAAAGGTAATAAACACTTAAAAGCGCGGGAGAATTTTTTTCTCTTATTAAAAGTTGAGTTTCAGCTTTCTTTTCATAAGTTAAAAAAGTATATTACCCTTTTCTCCTTAATTTGTAGGTGACGTTAACCGATGGAGATGTTCATAAATATCCGATAGGCATTCGGCAATATCCGCTTGAAAACAGGTAAATTCCGCGAACTGTAGAGGAGGAGGACAGTGTATTTTATCCCCCAGTGTCTTTGCTTTCTGTGTGACGATCCTCTGTCGGCCCAACCTCCAGTTCAAAATAGATCCGTCACTTACCGGAGCAAATGTCGGACTGAGGTGAAGTAACTATTGTTGAACGGGCGCGTCATCTCAAACTCTTCGGGAAACTTTATTAACTGTTCACGTAGTTTCTTCAAAATAAGTTGCTGTTTACTTTTTTTTCCCCGTGCAAAAAAAATAAAATAAATGTCACGTTATGTGGGAACAATGTTTACAAACTTTCAAAATGATCTTATGTAAAACATTTTGCATAGCTTAATATCTTGAGGATAGTTTTAGGATGCAGATTAATACAACGTTTAAAAAACAATTTATTTAGAGTATTATATGTTGTTACGTCAAATAATTTAAAATCACTTTCTATTTAATTTATATTTGCTGAACATAAACTTATTAAAACACTCACACCAAATATTTATATTATTCAGCATATAAGCAACATGTCTTGTTTTATCATATTATAATGATAACAACAACAATTATATTTATCATAATTATTTAAATATTTGTTGAGCAGTAAATCGGCAGTGACAAGCTTTGCACCACATGTATAAATTATTTTAAAACATCTTATAATAGAAAATAGTGATTCATTTGATTTTAAAATGTAATGCAATTTATTTATACAATTTTTGCTCACATAAATGCAGCATTGGTGAACATGTGAACAACTTTTAACAAAACCTAAATATAGTATTTCAACACTGATTGGTCTGAACTGCTTGTTTCACTAAAGTTGAACTCCCGCATAGACCCGTGTGATGGTTGGTTATTCCTCTACTGATGGTCTCATATTTTCCTGAATGGCTAATGGGTCTTTCCCGTTGTCTGTGCCAGTGTGACTGCTGATTGACAGCAGCAGGTCGGCCAGGCTCACATTTAAAACTTCTGAAACTCAAGCAGTAGGATCAGTCAAACTCTTTGGTGCGAGGATAATTTTGAGCTCAGCTCTCTTTCAGTTGCAAATACACAATCTTCACTATTCTTCCTAATTGTAATCCAGCAGAAATGCTCAATGGCACACTTCTCAAATAAAATAGATGTCTTGTTACACTAGGATATATGTCCATGGTCAAATGTTTGCTTTGGAAGAACTAGTCTGCTAAAGCTTTTGAAATCCACTACATACTTTTTACTTGAAGCTTTTCATGTAGCAGCTAGATATATAGATGTGCACTGATACTTTTTTCACATTTTTAAAATGTAAATTTAAGTATTTAATATAAATCATATTTATTATTACAATAGAAAGTGCGCTCTATTATTTAATTATTGCTCAATTAAACTTGTGCAGTATCATTAATGGTCTGAATTGTGATTCAATTCTGTTGCTGGAATACGTTGGCCCTCTGCTGGTCAGGCAAAGAAATGACACAAAATATACATCCACATATATACATAAATATAAATACATCCACAGCTTCTCCATTAAGAGCTTTTATTACAAACCACATGAACAAAGTGACTGTTTAGACGTGTTTGGGCATTTTTTTATTACTAGTCAAGTTTATCAAATACTTCATATTTATAAAATGTATATTATAAATATATTCTATAGGCACTTAAGTTATTTTAGTGATACTGTTCAATGTTCTTTATAACAAAAATCCCTTTTTCCAAACCCCAAAAAACAACTACAAATAGTTGACTAAAGCAGCATATACAGTACATAACATCTTGTAACTATACGACAAAAATAATGCTGAGACATACAGTAGTAATAAGACTGCATTATTAGTGTATCAGTTGCTTCAGTAAATGGCAGTATACTGTGAAGTAAACATGGCAAGATTTCTCTCGAGTTTCAAGGATGACTGCACTCAGAACCACAAACCGAACCCAAATTCTCTCATTAGAGCAGTTCATGGCTCTTTGAGTTTGATAAGCTCCCATTGGCCACCTCCACACAGTCGCAGCATGACATCATGGTGCTGTTTAAAGAACACCAATTAAAAAAACAATAATAACAAAAGGCAACAATAATGTTTATAGTGTTAAGTTGGTGATAATGGTCATAAATCAAGACCTTTTCCAGAGTGCTTCGGTGGCCCAGACTGATCAGGGTCATTCCTTGCTGCTTACAGGCATTGTAGAGCTGGCCTTCAGCTTCCTCCGTCAGAGCACTAGTGGCCTCATCCAAAACTGAAAAAATACCATTTTCTCATGAATGGGATAATCTGACTGATAATAGCCATATAACTTTAATGAAACAGACCTGCAAATTTAGGCTGTAGGTAAAATAATCTGGCAAAGCAAAGCCTCTGCATTTCTCCTGGTGATAAAACATCATACCTATAAAAAACAAAATAATAATAATAATAATAAACATTTACTTGTATTACTACACAGTTAATACCTAGCTTATTAAAAACTGATTCCTATTATCATCGTCATTTGTGTAAACATTTTGTACAGCTTAATATTTTGATGACACTTTTCTTTCATTAGTATAAAAGTTACAAATAAAACTATTTATAATGTAGTCGATATAAAGAAGGGAATTTATTTTGAATATATGTTTGTAATGTGAAACGTTTTATCATCAGTTTCTATTTAATTTATATTTGCTGATTATATATATATACACACACACACACACACGCTCTCTTAATACACCCTCATTTTCCATTTCCATTAGTTAATGAAAATGAATCTCATTTCTTCAAATCTCATTTCTTACCAGTTCCAAGTAACTTCTGTATCCAGTCCTCCAATCCTGGTCAGAAGATTCGACTGACAGATAAAAAACACAAATACTGCTGCTTACAAAACCGGATAAGATTACAGAAATACAAAGAGAGGACACTTGCATATGTAATATTTTAAAATCTGTAACAAAACATTAATAAAGCAGCTCAGTCTTACCAAACCAACAAGTTTTAGGTACTTGAATATTCGTTCATCATCTATAGAACCTGAAATAACAATTACATTGTTGAAAGCATGAAATGTCCTTGTTGTTATTGAGTTTTAGTTGAGCTACATTAATCTATTGTTTAATTCATAGCATTAGTAGTTTAAACTGTACCTGAGGAAGGATATATGTCCTTTAATGGGTAAATAATCTACAAGAGAAAGTCAGGAAATTAGTCACAGAGTATTAAAAAGATTTACAGTTGAAGACAAAAAGACTAGCACTTCTGTGAAATTCTAATTGTTTTTCAATCGTTTCTAACAAATAATTTCTTTAGAATCTGACATCTAAATAATATTGTATTACTGTACTTGTTTTGCAAGTTACTAATATTTAACTTAGAGTGCAATTTAAATGTTTAACTAGGTCAATCAGGTTAACTAATTAAGTTCGGTCAATTAGTCATTAATCAAAAAAACATTCCAGCCAAGCTAACACACAAGCCTTTCACAAGGACAAATAAATAAAATAGGAAATACTAGGAAACCTTCCTTGCTATGTTATTTATGTGTTGTCAGCTGTATGTGCATTTGTGTTCACAGTAATTCTAACAAAACTGCTAAATTAATGAAATTACATCGCTTTCTTTTATCGTACCTGATCTCTAAGAGTGCCATCAGTAAGATAAGCTTTCTGTGGCAAAAACATCAAACCCCTTGGTCCAAAACATGTGGTCATCTGCACAGAACCTGAAAAAAGCGGATAGCGATGACTCAACCATTCAAATTTGTTTATCTGCATCTTATTTTATTACTCTGTCATGTACCACTGCATGGTTCCCACAGGCCATTCAGGACCCTTAGTAGTGAGGTTTTCCCTGTACCCGTGTTTCCCACCACGAGTAGATGTGTTCCTTGACTGATGCTCAGGGTCAGATGTTTCACCAGTAGTTCCTCTGAGACGGGGGATTTATAGCAGAGATGGTCCAGCACAAATGCTGTGTCAGCCGGGACACTCTGGAGCTCTCGATCACTGAAAGATAATATTGTTAAAATTAAGCTAATTTTAAAACTGTATTGAGATAAAAAATAACTGTAATTTAAAAACAGTATATAATGTCAGCATGTTCCAAATGCAAGATTTGTCATTTTCCTGTTCTACGATTCAGAAGTATGCTCGTTTTTGCGATGGTTTTTGAACTTCCAATTTAGTCGCCTATGAGAAAAATGACTGGGAATAATAAACAGAATAAAAAGTTCAAAATGCTTGCTCTACAAACTAGTGTGCTTATGACTATAAAAAATAACAACACAATAAGAAAATATTTGTTTTCTAACATGAAGCAGCAGAACAAGCTGTTTTTATTGTCTAGAAATCGATAGAAGTGAATGAGACCAGCTAAAAAGTCTCGAGCCAAAAAGAATCCACTGGTGGTGCCTGCTCGTTTCTGTCAATAGTTTAGTTTTAGGGGGAAAAAACATGTAAACACTACAAAATAAATAAAGCTAAACTAAATTAAACATACACTGACTTAATATAAATAAATGAAATGTCCTAAAATTTCAATCAAAGCAGAAAAAATATATACATAAATGTAATTCTATTGTGAATGTACACATTTTAACAATCTAAATCATAGTTTAGTTCAAGACTTTTAGGAAATTTTTGGGGTCTTGAAATGGTGAACCAATATTTGTTTGCTGATATTTCCATCCTAACCTGTTAGATTCATTCTTAGACAGTGGATCGTACTGATCCTTGTCATGCTGTTTCTTAGCAATGTCTGCCATTGCTTCTTGCAGTTCTCCAATTCTGAAAGCAAAGGACATTTTTTTAGGCTAACCAATTATCAAAACACTTATCAAATACATTGCAACCAAAAACCCTTGTTGCATTTTACCTGTGCGTGTATCCGGCAACATCAGACACTGTGGTTGAGAGATCTATGAGCTGGGTGAAGCAGTTGATCAGATAAATGCAGACGAAAGCATTCTGTAAAAGACATGATTATTTTATTAGCATCTCAGAGGAAATGCGTTTTCTTAAAGTCTACAAAATTAAATAGTTTGCAGGAGAGCTGCAATATTGGAAGCATCTAACATTGCAATATTTTGTTATTCTGCAATTATATATTGCGATATGAATAGTATTACACCAGATGAATTCTATTCAGAAAGAATCGATTATTTCAGTTGATTAATTGGAATAGTTCTTTCAGTGCATTTGCATAAAACCTATAAAACAATCACTACAAGCTTAGAAATATACAATAAAGATGAAGATATGAATGAAACAAACCATTATCTATGGACCCTTTTCCCTTTTTCGGGTTTCTCAGTAGCGGATGTCGTCATAGTTGGGAAAAATTAGAGTGCAATGAATGGGAGAATACAACAAATATTTTTTTTAAATCTTTAAAAATATATTTTTTAAATCTTTAAAAAATTTTAAAAATCGTATTTGCTGAAAAACACTACGATGGTGTTATAAAGACTTTCAGAAAAAGGAAAAAAAAATTCGGTAAGACTGATGACGGCAGCTAGAGGGGAGAATAATGTCTAATTTACTGTCCTGTCCCATAGACGCTGCATTAGAAATGCCTCGCACAAGTGGTAATTCTCTTTTTGTAATTTGAAGCAAAGATGATATATTACAAACATAAATCGATAGAAATGTTCTAACGTTTTTAAAAAATCTGATTATTATAAACTTTCAAGGATTTACGATTATGATGATCGTTAAACGTGTCATAACAGACTTGTGAAAAGGGTCCATTGTTTTCCGAGGAGTCAGGTACAGTAATTAACTAATCAAATGTAAAATAATACTGCATAGTCTTTGTTGCATAAATAATTCAATATAATTAATTGTTATTAAGGTTACAGTTGGTGCAATTTCTTATTTCTGAATGCTTTTAACATCCTCATACAGTCACAGGCCTCAAATATGCATGCAAATAATGAATTATAATCCAGAATCAACATTGCAAATCCTGCGATGTGACTGTTGCGAATGCTCACATTGCAATATCGATGCTGAAACGATATATTGTGCAGCGCTAGTGTGCATGAACTCACCTTGCTGACAAGTGCACTCAGTTCTCCAGGTGTCAGGTTGTCATAATTTCCAGCAAAGATGGGGATTGCGATGACTATATAGCTGAGGATACTGCCCATGTAGTCAAAGGTGTTTACGCCAACTTGAAGAAAAACAATTAACATTTGAAGAGAAAAGAGGGATTTTTGTTATTTCACACTAGGTTTATGATTCAGCCTAATTTCAGCATAATTACAAACTTGACTTTGAAAGCATGAAATGAAAATTCTCTACTGCTGCTGTGTATTTTATGTACCAATATTAAGGAATATTACACATTTTATAATAAATATGTTCATTGGGAATGTAAATAACATTATGTAGGATGCAAAAATAGAGTGCATACAGTGAAAAACAGTGATTATCAGGATATTCCTTTTTAAACAATTAGCGAAATAAAATAAAACACATAAAATAAAATACAACCATCACCCCACCCCACTCGTATGGTATTTTTGTCTCAAATTTTGTCAAAATATTTGTCATATTTCTTATATGTTATATTGGTTAAAGATGATGATGATGATGATGATAATAATAATAATAATAATAATAATAATAATAATAATAATAATAATA